>LS499585.1:245749-260545 GCA_900490845.1 Pristionchus japonicus
TTTGTAGTTTATGATTTTTCAAAGATTTCAAACATATTTCGTCTTCTCCTGTGCCGTAGTGGTGGAATCCCCGAACAAGGGGTACTATGTGCTATGTGAGCCCAAGGCCCTCCTAACGCTAGAGTATGGGATGGCTGGCCCCGTTCCGGGAGGAACGTGTCCGGGGGATTCTCGATTCTTACCGATCCTGTCTCTTAAAGAGATACGGCGGTCCCATGTCGATTTTTGAGCTCTACGTCGTGGGGTACATCAATGTGATTTTTTTCAGATTTTTCTGACATTCACTGTACGGATCATGGGCGATATTGCTCGAGTCTCTCAGATAGTGTCTCATATCTCGTCCTCGAGACTTGGTTCGCAGAAGGAGAATCAGCCGGTATCATAGGTAGGAAGGCGTACTAATGAACAAAATGGAAATTTGGTGCATACCCAGCAACCAATTCGCCGAAAGACAGGCACATCAGCGCAACTCCAAGAGGGCGATCTGTGAATTTGCGGTGAATGAGATGCAAATAACGCAGATGCTTACCCTGGAACAAGCCTGCGAGCATGACTGGAGTCAACACGGCGAATACCGCCTCAGCTGCAGCTGCCAGTGATCGAAGAGCGATGAATATCTATTCATTTTATTTTATTATCATCATTTTGAGTTCACCTTACCAGAAATGATTGCGATCCTAGGAAGATCGAGAGAAGAGAAAGGACAATCCAGGCAGTGATGGAAGCAAGGAGCAAGTGTCTGAAATGAATTTGATGAAATACTGTTTGAAATCATAATACCTCCGATTGGCAACATCTCCGAACAGCCAAACGAGAACGAGTGAAACGGTGTGTAGAGTGGCGGTCGAGGTCTGAATCAAAATTTATGTGATTTTAACAAAAAATATCGATATAAATGTTACATGAATGATCGCAGTTTGCGTGTCATCGATATTGTAATGAGTCTGTATTAGAGGAATTACACCTGAAATTCAGCATTTTTGGGTTGAATCGTTATTCACTTGTTAATCCTTACTCAAACGACCAGATATATGATAACAACGCGATCACTCTTACCATTGATTCCAAATGAGTCGAAAAATGCTAGAAGATGTGCGAGAATCAAGCATGATGCGACGATTACATTAGTTATCTAAAAATCACTAATTTCGGAAAAGACAGTAGAAAGAAATGCACAAACCATGATGGAAGTGTGATGTTTGCAGACGATTCGCCTGCTATACGGACATTCAGGGAAAGAGGTTTGCCTCTCCAGATAAGGAAGGACAAACGCTTGAATCTTCCTTGCAAGCCATGCCAATCCGACAAAGTGCAATAATAGATCGACTGAAATGACTTGTCGCACTGACGATAACACGAAACCCCCTTGCTTTTTACTTGCTTCTGAGATGCTTCTAAATTCACCCGTTATGAGATTTTTTTTTCTTAGCTCACGCATTTTCAAGAACCCGATTCATCTCTCTACTACTGCAGTTCGTAATTCGTTCGATTCCTGGGTATGTAGACGGTAGGCGAAGCAATAGTCTGGACGTTTGGCGACACACTATGCCGGGTTGGTCCCGCGAACTGAAGTAGTGCACTTTCAGTGATCCGATTCATCTTTCTCATCAAGTCGACGAGTAGAGAGTCGGAGTCTCTGCATTTTGCGCACTCTCTCACCGGTCAGAGAGGCGAAAGTGTGTGCAAAATGAAGAGACAGCGAGCTGTATTTTGAACTCAAATGAGGAATGGTTCGACACAATCCTAGAATTGATAAGCAATCGAATCATCTTTCCATTTGATTGACTGCAACGTTGCAAATCTGCAATTCAAACCACGAAATGGTTTGATCGGATTGGTCTCATCGAGTGGTGTGGTGCTGGTTGTATCAATTCTCCTTCACTGGATTTGATATGCGTCTACTAGTTTCCTTTGCCTACATTCTGCCGAATGTGTTCTCCCTGAATATATTGATGTACGTAATGGTCGCAGGCAAGAGCCATGTCCAGTTTGCCGAGAAGCTTATAGCACTAATGACAGAGAATGGTCACAATGTGGTAAGTGATAGCTGCATGTTCACATTGAGTTGAACTAATTGAGGACGTAATAATGGGTATGCTCAACTCACGCGTCACTCTGAAGGGCACACACGGATCTCGTAGGATGATTGCAGTTCCGTTTCCTGGAGACAACCATTGGGGCAACGGTCTGCTAACCATACCCACAGTTCCGCCGAGCTTTGAAACACTTTGTATTCATTTCAGTAGCATCGCATCTACAAGACCCGTTCGAGGAACTGTCGGACTGGAATCGATTGAAACCTCAGTCGGACAAGTTCATTGACTGTGCGGAGGAGTTTTGTGATGGTTAGTTCATTTTATTGCTAAATTTCATAGATTTATTGCAGCACTACTCAATTCTCAGGAGGTCGCAGACCTTCTTTCCTCCAATAAGTATGATCTCGGGTTAATAAATGCATACGATTTGTGCCCGTTTGCGCTCGCTCATCAATACAAAGTATGCATTTCCTTGTGGAACCTCTCCAATTTTTTTTTTGATTTTTTCAAGAACATGTTCAGATTTCTCCAGTAGTTAGCTACGTGCCAACCCCAGTTTATCCCACACAGTACTACTATGCGGGACTACCGGAACTTCCGCTGTATGAAGACGGTAGGGAAACGCATGCGACCATAATAATTAATTTTCTCAGTTCTGTTTCTGGCGAGTCACGAGGATCGATCGTCTTTCTGGAGAAGAGTCCTCGAGACGATCAGAACTCTGAAAGAGCGGTACATCCACATCAAAGCACACACTGCTATTGTGAGCTCAAAGCTATTCTGAAAATTTGAGAGCTTGCGTTTCACAGACAAACAAGTTTCGAGCGCGCTTTGGAGAGGATTTTCCTGATGTGAGGGGAATCGCTATGGGAACATCCCTCGATTTCTCCAATTCTCACCCTCTCTTGGAGGAGCCAAGACCGATCTCGATGCGATTGCGATACATTGGTGGTATTGGCAAGCCAACTCCGAAACCGCTGAGCAAAGTGAGCGATTTCTTCTACAACTTTGACAAAATTGATCTCGCAGGATCTGGATAACTTGCTCAATCTGCCTCCAAAATTCAATGTTATCTTCTCATTAGGAACTCAGATAGTTCCGGAGAAGATAACTGAAGACCTCAAATCAGTGTTTATCAATACTTTAAAGGTGAATAGTTTTATTTATTAATGTTTATTTGATCCTGTTCAGCGTTTTCCCGATTATAACTTCTTGTGGAAATTCGATGGCGAAACAGCGATGAATGCCTCAAATATTTACAATTTGAATTGGGTACCGCAAACGGATTTGCTACGTAACTTGTTAATTCAAAGCTATAATTAACGATGATTTCAAGATGATTCCCGAGTTGTGGCCTTCATCTCACACATGGGACTGAATTCATTCACCGAAACATCTTACGCCGGAGTGCCAGTGGTTGCTATTCCTTTGTTTGCAGACCAAGTGGTTTGTTTATCATTATTATCATCTACGTATCAACTGATCACAGCACAACGCGCGACGAGCGAAGGCTCTAGGCATGGGCGAAATTGTGAAGAACTACGAAATTACGGAAGAGAATCTGTACAATGCACTGGAGAAAGTATTGCTCGATGAGAAGTAAGAAGATATTTCATACACAAACAGCCTTGAATTTTGCAGATATCGGAAGCGAGCCCAAGAAATATCGAGAATGATCGCTGCTCAGCCTGATAAACCGCAAAGAGTGTTCCTTGAAGGAATCGAGTTTGCTGCTAAGTTCAAGGTTCATATTACGCTAGGTCCAACATAATTATCTGATTCAGAACCTCTCCTCGCACTATCGACTAGAAGGTGCTAATTATCATCATTTCCTGCAGACTGGATGGGATGTTGCTGCATTTTTCACTGTGCTCTTTGTTCTTTTCGCATACATTGCTTCTAAATTGGTAGTGGCTGCATTGAGAAATGTGGCAAGGCGAATTCAACTAAAGTGCAAGGTGGACTGAGTTCAAAGTTTGATTCTACTTGCAAATTGTATGCAGTGTATAAAACAAACTATTTGACGTCAAAAACTTACTGCTTTGTACATTGATAATTGGTATAAATTGGCAGTAAATAGAGAAGCTAAGTTTTTAAACGTGCCAAAACTTTGGTCTATTCTTATGCAAACGGCCTATCATGCTTTTATGATCAAGCTTGCACTTGACGCGATGCAAGAGGTTTCACTAGAACAATCTCTTATCAGTCGTTTCTCTGCACACTCTGCAACCAATCCGAAACCATTCGAATGCAACCTTATCATTGGTTTGGTGTGCTTTGTGCTATTGACAGCTTTCAAAGATAGCCAATAGTCCAAGACTACACTCTTCATTCCAATTTACTTTATGGATCGATGTAGATCAGATCGATTGATATCCTCTTCTGCAGCAGCAGCAACACAAGCTGGTGAAGCAGTTACAGACACAACAGAGCAAGCACAGTGCTCCGACTACGACACAGAAGAAGATTATTGCATCGACTATAGTCAGAGATTCGAGAAAGTCTTGGAAGCCTCCTTCGAAGTTGAGGGACTTGTACTCCGCCGGAGCATTCAGAACCTGAACATTTGCGATTTGAAGTATGAACTAACGATAATCGTAACTTCATTAGTTCCCCGGATGAATCGATAATTTTCTTTAATTACTAATCAGATATTTCCCAACGTCGGATTTGTGGTTCGGGATGTTAGATATTCTTCCGGGGAACTAGAGAAGTACCCGCTAACCAACCTGTTGCTTGTCAAGGGTGAGCGCATTATCATACTTCACTAGATCATCATAGTACTTGACTAGATTGTTCTTGCAGCCTGAAGGCTGTCCTTTAATTTTGTTTTCGCTCAGTTCTTACCGTATTTAGTGTGCGGATACACACCATCAGTACGGCTTCTGTTGACAGAGTAGTAGTTCATGAGCAGGGGGGACACGGGGGACCAGTCTGCAACAATCGCTCGAATGGACTTCTCTAAAATGCCCTAACCTTTCGCCAGTCGCTCTCCTTTGATGAAGTTGGCGAAATACCGAGGATACACTAGGCTGAGCCATTTTTCATTCTCGTCCTACAATCATTCATTGTTCAACCTGGATATCAACAGTGATAGTTTTTTCTACTAAAGTCAATAACAACTGTAGGACTCTCGATGATAGAGGTTCTAAGGAGACATAATTTTGACCAGTGCAGGAAGCCAAACGAACCATTTCAAACCCGTGGTAGCCAAGCACGAAATATGCATCGTCAGTATGAGCTCCATGTACGGGATATCCATACTCGTAGAGGTATGCCTGTGAATGATCAATTTTAGTGATCAAAACTGATTTGACCCTTCCATGTTCTATAAATCTCCCCTTTCATGTTCTTTAAAATGCAACCTTGCATGATGTACTTCAGAGAAAGATGGGAGAGATTTTTTCACCTCTCCGCCAATCTCTGCTGTGTATTTCGCATAGACGTGAGCGGTCATGATAAACTCTTGTGATGCTTCTGTATATCCCGGTTCTGGAAGTGCTAGATTTTTCCTTTATCGGGTTATTGAATTTCGCCCAAATGATGTTTTGGACCCATTGGGTTATGCACACAACTTTTTTGGTCAGTATCCGAGATGGCCAATTCTCGAATCGAGGTTTTTGGGTCCTAGCAGATTCAGAAAGCACTAACTGAATGCTCCCGTTTCCACGTCTTTCAAGTATTTTTCATAGCATTCCTCTCCGTTCTCAATTCCAAGTATTCGATTGATCTTATCGGTTCCCGACACACCTCCAGGAATCTAAAATATCTATATTACTTCTATATTCTAATATCCTACTGAGTACCTCAAAAATGGTGGTTCCAATCATGAGTCGGACTGGGTTCTTGTTTTCTCTCAATTCCTTCTCACTAGTGATCGGGAACAGTTCTCCGCTCATCGTGATGCCGAACGGACTCTGGATTTATTCCTTTTCCTAAAATGATGACTGAACAACCGACTTTCTGCGAGAGAATATGAGGCCCGTTCACCTTGTACGCTGCGTCAACAATTGCGCTGAAACATGTCTCAGAATATTAAAAAATACGCGAAAACTCACTCAACATCAAGAAGTCGCATGCAATCCACAATCTTGCGCGCAGTTCCCGAGCACTGAAAATGAGCGATGAGAACAGTCGTATCCATCATTGTGCTTCTAAGATACCGGAAATACTAACATTCAATTCCTTCGCAACGCTATGACTCCTTTGCACCGCCTTTTCACGGAACTCTAGCCCTCCATTGCCGCTCATGACTATCGCACCGTTGATCAGGCGTTTCTCTGAAGTATTAACTTCCAACGATTGAGAGCATTCAGGGGCTTAGAATAATTCAATTCACCTCCCGGCTTCGAAATACCCGGAGAGAACGCGATCATCAGCGCGTAGTGAGCACCCTCGGACTGACCGAGTACTGTGATCTGAATACATTTTGGTACTTGTGGAGTTCACCGATAGAGTGCCTATCCATCAACCATCTCCAACCACCAACCCCGCGAGTAGTGAAACAGAACTATGCTTCCGGGGAAGCACACAAGTGCTCAAGTTTTCTCATTTCTTAGAGATTCATTTTCGCTTACTCGTTCCCTGTCTCCGCCAAAGTGGCGGATCTCATCTCGAGTGAAGTTCAGCGCTGCGAGAATGTCTGAAATGGAGTTACACAACGTGTCCTGGAAATTTTACAACACTTATCTCTACATACCATGCAGCCCAATATTCGCCGGCAGTGCATTTTCGTCTCCGAGATCCATGGCTCCCAGAGCAGCCAGTCGATACGCAGCCGAGACGACGACGATGCCTGGAATAGAACCGCACTGCTCCAGTGAGTGAGGGGGAGGAGAAGCAGCGGAGAAGCATACTTCAGGGGAGACTCTCACACTTATAACACTCGCACTGAAGGATAGACAGGGAGTATAATTTAAAGAGTATTTAGAAATTTTGTAAGAGCAGAAGACGATTCTCACCTTGCGACACAAAGTTCCTCACGAGTGTCTCATCAGGGAACTTCATCGTAGACTCGTACAGTCCCGCACCGCCGTGAATGAGGAAGACTACCGGGCAGGTGGCGTTGGACTGGAAAGATCCTTTTTTGGAATGAAGTACAAAATAAGAAAATGCAGCATCAGTTCAAACATCAGTTCAGACGTCTCTTCATTTTTTTTTTCGATTTTTTTCTAATTTCTCTAATTCGAAATCAATGATGGTTACCTCTCGACACTTCTCACTGGTGTACACGTTCAGATGCAGACAGTCCTCGGAGAAGCCGGTGACCGGTCCTGTGTACTTGTCCGTTTTCTGCGCGCACGCTGGACCGAAGCTACACAATACTTGATTATTTGTTTGTTCCTTCGTTTTGTTCCTGTAAAAAGGCAAATAATAGATGATGACTCACAACGTTCCATCCAGCGTCTTGTTCCAGGGTCCATGCGGCTGAGGCTTCCTCCAGCGAAGGTCTCCCACAGGCGCCGAGGCAAACGGAATTTTCTGAGAACGTGAAGGTAAATTGAAAATTTTTATACCCTGTCACCTTGAAAATCTGCGCTTCAGTGCCGTCCTTTGCCGTATACACATAGCCTCTAATTGATCCATAACTGGTTCTGATCATGGGGAAGTTGGTCGATGTAGAGGCGGCCCATTGCAGTATCAACACTGTGCCAAGTAACAAACGCATATTCACTTGTGGATTCGGGGAGAACGCGAGAGAGAGATAAAGGCGTTTCGAGAAAGACAGAAACGCACTATTGAGAGACTACAAAAGCGTCATACCTGTCAGTTATTGAATTTGAGATTCAGAAGCGTTTCCCTTGTACAAATGACGGATAATTTGTGGAAACGATTGTTAATGTCTCCTACAAATTTTTGGAAATTATCTGTCAGACGTCGCGGTAGCGTGCTTTAGTATGCGTTTCCACTCTTTTTCCATTCTTTCCAACGCATTCTTGACGATAGGCGCGATGGTATGCACACTGTGAGCTGTGTTCCCTATACTATCTCACGCTGTCTGACTCGCAACTCAGTGAGCGTTATGGAGAGACGCACACTTGCTCGGATAAGAATATGGTGCTAATCCCGGAGCGAAGTGGTCTTGATGGTTCAAGCACGCTCCTTATCGCAGTCGATAAGCAATGGTGTGGCTCTCTCGTTCCCGCAAGCTTTCTTGCAGAGCAGAATGAGCGAGAGAGCACATTTGAGAGTCATCCTAGCACTGTCATTAACGCCAATTCGGTGATGGAAACGCTTCAAATGTTGCGGTTTGCCATTTCGTCAAATACCAGAGCCTAGAGAAGGGAGAGGAGACACTAAAGCACGGTCGAGATAAGAATTGGTATGAGCTGTCAAGTGAAACATCTCTGATCTACAATGATCTACAATGTGTACTTGATGGTTCAATGAAGCTAATGAGGCACTATTTGAGAAAATGAAAAAAATCCTTGACAAAGTTGAAAAAATTGATTCCTCTCAAAACTCGTGCGCAGGTCACCTGCAGCTTCTGGAATCACCTGATTCGACCTTCGTCGAAATACGTCAACTTTCGGAAACTACGGTAACTCAATCGTCTTTTGCGCATTCGCAATTGTTGAAACCAGTGATAGTACTACGATGTGAACGTGCAAACGGTGTGTACATTGTGCATAGACGGTATTTGTCATCAAAAAGAAACTGGGATGTTCACTGTTCGATCAGAATGGTGATTGTGTGTATACAGACAAGATTATCATGTTGACAGTGTTTTAAACACTGACCAATGTTCATAATAGCAGTTGCAGTCGATCTATTGTTTCCAGTCAGGATGCGTTCACTTCTTCTTTTCTTCGTACTCCTTCCGTGTTCCCTCGCCCTCAATATCATGATGTACGCTATGATCGGTGGACCGAGTCATGAGCGGTTTGCGGAGAAACTCATCAACCTTTTGAACCAGCATGGTCATACAGTCGTAAGTCAACCATTATCTTTCACAGTTCGAGAGAAATCAATACAGGACGTAATATTCGGGATGGTGAATGCCCAAGCGACGTTGAAGGACTCCTACGCTGTCCGAAAAATGGTCACAGTTCCATTTCCTGGAGAGAATGATTGGGGATCAGGTTAGAAAATGAGTCACTTTCAATTAGAAAAAATAATGCTTTCAGCTAACCCAATACTCCTCAACCCCTTCCAAGAAGTTTCGGATTGGTACCGATTGAAATTGCAACAGAACAAGTTCAGCGAAACTGCTGAGCAATTTTGCGACGGTGAACAATTCATAGTCATTTCATAAGAATGTTGAACGTTTCAGCACTGCTCGATTCCACTGACGTTGCGGATCTTCTCTCTTCGAACAAGTATGATATCGGATTGATAAGTGGCTATGACATGTGTCCTTTCGGGCTTGCTTATCACTATCAGGTTCTCATTTTGCTTGATCAGACATCATGAAATGAACACACAGATCTCACCAGTGGTCAGCTACGTTGCTACCCCGCTTCTGAACACGCAGTACTACTATGGCGGCTTACCCGAACTGCCACTTTATGAAAACGGTTGAGTTTATAGACTGAATTACGAGTAGAATGCTAAATGTCAGCGGTATTCCTCGAGAGTCACCAAGATCGTTCCTCTTTCACAAGAAGAATCTTGGAATCATGGAGGATGATCAGAGACCGGTACAACCATTACAAGGCGCACAGTGCTGTTGTAAGCCTGAATCATTTTTCGCTTCATTAAAGCTTCAATTTCAGACAGAGAAATTACGCACCCGAGTCGGCATTGATTTTCCCGATATTCGGGAAATCGCATTGAATACCTCTCTGGATTTTTGCAATTCTCACCAACTTGTCGAGGAACCGAAACCAATGTCGCACAGAGTGCGATACATTGGTGGTATTGGAAGAGCGGCACCGAAACCGCTGAGCAAAGTATGTATTGAGTGATGAGTCGAAGTTGATGACAACAATTCAGGAACTGGATGCAATGCTGAATCTCTCCAAGAAAGGCACTGTCTATTTCTCGTTCGGGACACAAATAACTCCCGATAAGATCAATGAGAAGTTGATGCGAGTATTTGTTAGTACCTTCAAGGTATGCTAGTACCATTTCTTTGTTCTTAATATCTATTTATTAACATTTCAGCGATTTTCCGACTATAACTTTCTTTGGAAATTCGATGGGAAAACACTTATGAATACGACCAATATCTTCAACTCGAATTGGCTACCTCAGACGGATTTGCTCCGTATGTCGTCCAATTAGGGCAGGGAACTGATTTTTCCTTGATTTTAAGATGACTCAAGAGTCGTTGCCTTCATCTCTCACATGGGCCTAAACTCCTTCACTGAAACCGCATACGCCGGAGTCCCCGTGGTTGCCATCCCTCTCTTCGCTGAGCAAATAGTTTGTCTTTTTTCTTATCAACAGAGTGAGAATGAAACACTCAGCACAACGCAAAGCGTGCGAAGGCTATTGGAATCGGTGAAATCATCAAAAGTTCTGAGATCACCGAAGAGAATTTGTATAATGCACTGGCGAAAGTGTTGTTCGACGAAAGGTTTGTTTGAAGCAATAAGAATGCAAAACTACACTGAAACTATTCAGATATCGTAACCTAGCTCGAGAAATCGCAGAGATGATAGCGGCACAGCCTGACACTCCTCAACGTACTTTCATTGAAGGAATAGAGTACGCTGCGAAGTTCAAGGTAGCAAACAAATTCTCACTAATATTCGAAATGCGGTGCTCAGAATCTCGCCTCTCACTATCGTCTCGCGGGTGCTGATTACCATTTCTTAGCGCAGATCGGATGGGATGTGGTGGCATTGTTCACTGTCGTATCCCTCATTGTTGTTTATGCCACTTTGAAACTGATTTTCATCACAATGAGAGTTTTGATTAGACTGACGCGAAGGAAGATCAAGACGGACTAAGGAACCATTGTCTCTAATGTATAAAGCATGTTTGTAAGATCGAGTGATGGTCTTTCCAACTCATGTGCGGAGAAGCAACACGCGCGTTATCAAGGAATCAAACTGCCTCGCAAAGCGTCTTGTCAACACGAAAGAGCCCCTATTGAAATCAATACTGCGCCTTATCAGGCAGTTCCAAGCGCGAAACGCAATGACTTCTCTGTCAAGCTGGAATATTACCTTGAATGATCCCGATTCTCCTCTTGCTTGTCCTTCCCATTACATCATCATTAGCCAACTATCCCGTCGTTCGCACTTCTTATGGCTCAGTGAGAGGCTACGAGTTCAGAGCGAGTAATGGATTCGTTGGAGAGATATTCAAGGTGAGACTCGGTTTTTTTCCAGTCATCGTTGTACTTGCATTGAAGCAAGATTGTAAAACACTTTTTTTACAGAAAGTCCCATATGCCGCACCTCCAGTAGGCGCGAGACGATGGAAGAAGCCAGAGCCACCAAGTCCCTGGAACTACACAATTGACGGAACATTGTGAGTTTCATCATCATTACTCTGTCATTTTTTCATTATCGTTCTTTTTTAGTGCGGGCCCAGCGTGCGCTCAGATTCCTACGGATAGATGGGATGGCTATGTGACCGGATTCTCCGAGGATTGTCTGACACTGAACGTTTACACATCGAAAGCGTGCAGAGAGGTGCCATTTTAACGCTTATCACTGCTCTGAAGTTTTCATCGCTGAAAAATTAACTATGAAAGTAAGCCCGTTTTCAGTCAAACGCCTCCTGTCCAGTGATGTTATACATCCATGGAGGCTCTCTCATCTACAGTTCGGCCATCTACTTTCCCGACGACGATCTCGTTAGGCACTATGCAGCGCAAGGTTACCATAACTAACCTCATCGGAGAATACTAAAAAAGTTCCAAGAAATGATGAAATTCGGACAGGAATTGTTGTGATAACGATGGCCTATCGTCTCGGAGTCTTCGGCGTGATGGCGTTGGGAGACGAGAATGCACTGCCTGCGAATCTAGCTTTGCATGGTGGGCCAGCAATATAAGTCACGGTAAACTAATTTTTTTGCCAGAATGAGGAAGTAGGCCTTCATTTTGCTCATCTGTGAAACTTGACAAATATTCGACCTTGAAAAAATGTCAATTTTCTAAACTGGATTTTTGACAGAATTTCGATCTCGAAACCTTGTCAAACCGTCGACGGCTTGGCAAAAACCCTAGCGCACCCATAGGGGTTCGAACCCGCGTACCTCTGCGCTCCAACTCAAAACTCTAACCACTCGGCTACGGCCGTTCATGTGAGGAATGATTGGGGGATCTTCTTATTCTGCCTCGGAGGCTCTAATGAGCGGTTGAAGCAGTTCATTCCATTCCAGAGTTATGCATCGCCCAATCATTCCTCACATCAACGGCCGTAGCCGAGTGGTTAGAGTTTTGAGTTGGAGTGCAGAGAAGCGCGGGTTCGAACCCCGCTGAGTGCGCTAGGGTTTTTGCCAAGCCATCGACGGTTTGACAAGGTTTCGAGATCGAAATTCTGCCAAAATATTCTCAACGGATTTTGGCATGTTTTAGAGCTTGATAATTTGTCAGAAAATAATTTGGCAAAAATGGGCAAGATTTTCACCATCTTCCTCATCCTGGCAAAAAAATAGTTTTCCGTGACTTATATGTTTGCATGGTTCATTGTGAAACATTTTGAACTTGGGTACTTGATTACTCATCGTTTTAGATATCGTGGAAAGTCTACGCTTCACTCAACGAGAGATTCACGCATTCGGAGGCGATAAGGAACAGGTACGCTTAGTTTTCTTTCAATGCTTTGTAGAGGTTCAGTTCATAACGTTCTGCTTATCAAGAAGATTTAGCAATTTCCTGAATCCATTGAAAGGTATCTATGGTTATCTATTGCTCAGGTCACTCTGATGGGTCACTCTATCGGCGCTAACATTGCGCTGTTTCTCGCTTTCTCGACGGCCGTGAACAAAGCTGGAGGCAAGCCTTAACCAACTATTCAGATTTCAAAAAGACACCAAAGGGAAGATGATGTATCGAATGACCATAAAAATGTAATCATGAAAGAAGAAATTCATTTTCCAGAGCCTCCTCTCTTCGCGAGAGCCATCTCCATCAGTGCCTCAATGAACTTCTTCAGTGAGGAGAAGCAAGTGAGACGATCGCATGCGGTGTCAACGAAACTCGGAGTGAGTTAATCCTCCTAATCTCTCAATAAATCATAAAAAAAAAACGTCAAGAGTTCAAGCGAATTCAAGATAAATCACATTGCAGTGTGAGGGCACAGCTGCGGAAATTATCGAGTGCATGCGGCAACTCAGCGCGCAGTAAGTGAAATTTCGACTATATCATGAAGACAATTGTAGAATAACCCACATTCCTCAGGGAAATACTCCGCGCGGCCTCCGAAGTTGGCGGTCCTGATCAGAACGCGGAGATGCATCTGAATGGAATCACGATGGCTGGAGAGCTCTATCAAGTTCCCGATATGAAAGAATTCAGAGCAAATCAGAAGGAGCACATGCATCAGCTAGCACCTTATCCGGTAAGTTTTGAGCTAGGATTATTCAGTCATTACTTTTAGAACGTCAATATGATAATTTCAGCCTACTAAATTTTTGCTCGGCACGATGGTCAATGAATTCAGACTGCAAATAACCGCCATCAACGAGAATCTAAACGAGGTATTTCATAATATTTCCGATTCTCGTTAAAAAAATCGATAATTGAAGGCCCTTGACACACTCGGGGTGCAGCATCACGATGAGTGTCTCCAGAAGTACAACAGCGATTTCCAGTCGGGAGCGTTCAGTGAGTGTCCAGGACCGTAGATTCGAGAACCGGGAAGTTTCAGAGCCGGAATACGATACCTTGTCGCAAGCCATCCTTGAGGCTACAGCTCTGTATGCAAGTACGCAGGCTCGGCTGGGAGGAGAGGTTTGTTGACTGTATTTGTCTTTTGTAAAACAGAGATTTCGATGTTAGATCGTGAGCTTTCCGCTTTGAAACAGGTTATGGTCTAATCTACACATCTAAGTTAATTCTAAAGTTTAATCTAGACACACATTTAGGTGTATCTCTACTCACTCGATTACCCTATACACTCGAATCACGCTGACGATATATTCTACCTGTTTGGAACGCGGAAATTCGACAAGGTTTGATAGTTTTCCATGCAGATTCCCATGGTTTTCATGTTTACTTCTTCACATTTCGAGATCGGAGAGAATACCATCACTTAAGAGACCCGCTCGGTAAGAATCGAGGATTTCGACCTACCCCCCGGACATGCTCCTACCGATTTGAGATCCGCAAGCCCATAGTCTAGCAGTAGGAAGGCCTTAGCCCTACAATACCCATAGCACCCCGTAATCGGGCTTTTCTCCGGTACGGCAGGAGAAAAGCCAACCAATGAGTGAAATACTTAAAAATTTATAAAAATTATAATTGAAGAGATATGCCCGATTGTTCTTCAGCATCACGTTGGAGGTGCCCAGAAGCACCCAAACAACTATACAGATTTAGTACTGCTTGCTTCTAGAATTTTTTTCTGGTTTCAATTTTTCGTTTTTTGAACAAAGCAGGTCGTTTTTGAAGCGGGCTCTGCGGGTAACCTAGGTGTACGTTGTAGCCCACTGGTAGAAGTATCTGAAAATCGATCACCTGGACTTGCCCGATTTTTACGCTGGAAGATTTTGTATTGCAAAGGTGAGGGACCGAGGTTCGCATTTTTGATTTCATGTGATTTCATTATTCATTCTATGAGATATGAGCGGTAAACAACGGAAATGGTAAAGCTACACCTCAATGCAAATAATGGTCGCAATAGGGATCGATTCCGCG
>LS499585.1:261410-316715 GCA_900490845.1 Pristionchus japonicus
TATTTGCATTGAGGTGTAGCTTTACCATTTCCCTTGTTTACCGCTCATATCTCATAGAATGAATAATGAAATCACATGAAATCAAAAATGCGAACCTCGGTCCCTCACCTTTGCAATACAAAATCTTCCAGCGTAAAAATCGGGCAAGTCCAGTTGATTGATTTTCAGATACCTCTACCAGTGGGCTACAACGTACACCCAGGTTACCCGCAGAGCCCGCTTCAAAAACGACCTGCTTTGGTCAAAAAACTAAAAATTGAGACCAGAAAAAATTTCTAGAAGCAAGCAGTACTAAATCTGTATAGTTGCTTGGGTGCCTCTGGGCACCTCTAACGTGATGCTGAAGAACAACCGGGCATATCTCTTCAAGTATAATTTTTATAAATTTTTAAGTATTTCACTCATTGGTTGGCTTTTCTCCTGCCGTACCGGAGAAAAGCCCGAATACG
Organism: Pristionchus japonicus; assembly: GCA_900490845.1. Taxonomy (NCBI): domain Eukaryota; kingdom Metazoa; phylum Nematoda; class Chromadorea; order Rhabditida; family Neodiplogasteridae; genus Pristionchus; species Pristionchus japonicus. The sequence continues at coordinate 261,860 of LS499585.1, forward strand.
GGGTGCTATGGGTATTGAAGGGCTAAGGCCTTCCTACTGCTAGAGTATGGGCTTGCGGATCTCAAATCGGTAGGAGCATGTCCGGGGGATACTCGATTTTTACCGATCCGGTCTCTTAAAACATCTTTAGACAGTAGACGATGGTTTACCACAGGATGAGAACGAGGAATGGATCGGCCAAATCTATCCTATGTATTTCACAAATTTCATCAAAGGCTTGCCTCTAGCCCCAGGTTTCGCCTCCTGGTTCTAATTCTAATGGATATTTTACTGCAGATTGGCAACCTCTGGATCCCGACCTGATGAACTATTATTCTATCAATAAAAGCTTCACTGAAGGATCTGCTCCGAGACCTAGATTAGGTTTGTTTGGCAGAACCCGATCCTCTATTCTTCCTTTTCCAGGATACCACAAGCGAATCACAGATTACTATGACGATATGCTGAAATTTGATGAGGATCTAACATATAGAAACCAGAAAGTCAGTGAATTGAACCTTGTCTTGAATAAAATGATTATTTCAGGCATTAAACGAGCCCGTTCAGTACAAAGAACTGATTATCCTCACAAATGAGCCATTCAATCTGAGAGATTTCCTCTTCTACTTGGGCCTTTTCGCCATTATCTTGTTCATAGTGTTCAAAATACGCGAATGTGTGATGAATCGAAGAGCTGAAGAGTATTCACGCTTGCCGAATTGATAAATATATTGACAGCTATTATTCTTATCGTGTTTGTTTAGAGTGTGCTTTGAAAGTAAGTAGCAAAGCAGGCTCCGAAGATATTCTCAGCCCTTTTGCTTCAATGTTGCACTCAATGTAGCGTTGAAGAAAAGATACAACGCCTCACCTGAACTGATTGTTGCAAAACGACGCTTCGAACCGTTTCCTCTTATCGTTATCGCGGCTCTGTGCTTTGCTTTGGTTCCCGCTTGCCTAATTTGTTGGATTGTGTACCTAACGCAAACCCATGAGGGCTTACACATATTAATTCAACAAAGGCGTCGGTTGAGCTTTCCTCAACTCTCGACGGCTATAGAATAGAATATAGTGTTGTGCGACAAAGCACAGTGAACATTGTGCTTTGCGCGCGAGCTAAACGACAATCACGCGTGTTATCAACTGACCCGAGTGCCTGGCTTAAACCTGAATGATTCTACCTTCAGATCAATACCTTATCAGTGCGTTTAAGCTCCCAAACGCTATGGGTTCAGTGAGAAGCGTCGCGCTTGCTGCCTCTACCATCGATGATATCCTTTATTATACTACTTCCCATTGCCTCCTGCATATCTAATTTCCCTGTCGTTCGCACATCTTACGGTTCAGTGAGAGGATATGAGTACAAAGCGCGTAATGGATTCGTCGGAGAAATATTCAAGGTGAATTTTCAGGATATTGTAACCATGTTGTGACGTGATTAAATTAAGATGATGATAAGACAATGCAGAATTGTTGCACTTACAATTTCGGACTTGAAAAATTTGAAATGTTTTTCATTCGCAGAAAATCCCGTTCGCCGCGCCTCCAATTGGAGACAGAAGATGGAAGAAACCGTTCCCTCCAGAGCCCTGGAATTATACGATCGATGGAACGTTGTGAGACTTTTTATTCCTTTTGTTTCTTACTTTTGGTTGCTTCTTTTAATCAGTTTCAAAGCGATCTCATCATTTTCAGTGCGGGTCCGGCATGCGCGCAGATCCCAGTCGCTAAATATGCTGGATATCCGACCGGATTCTCCGAGGATTGCTTGACATTGAATATTTACACATCGAAAGCGTGCCGACAGGTAACAATCATACTATAAGACGTTAAATGTGATGAGAAAACAACATTATGTTCTTTTTAAGTTCTGTTCAATCAATTTCAAGTTCATTTCAGTCGAACGCTTCGTGTCCCGTAATGCACTACATTCACGGAGGATCACTAATTTATAGCTCGGCGATTCACTTTCCAGATGAGGATCTCGTTTGGCACTTCGCAGCGCAAGGCGAATCTCTCTATAACTATATTTGGTTCTGTCAGGAGAAATGTGTAGTTAAAAGGACAACAAACTTATAACTCATCCAGTGACTGTCTAATGATGATGGTTCACAGGAATTGTGGTGGTGATAACCAGCTATCGTGTCGGAGTCTTCGGTGTGATGGCATTGGGAGACGAGAATGCGCTCCCGGCAAATCTGGCCTTGCATGGTGAGTTAAATTAAAATCATTTTGAAATTCCGTAAGTAAATCAGGATTTCGTTTCAGATACTGTGGAGAGTCTGCGGTTCGTTCAGAAGGAAATTCACGCATTTGGTGGAGATAAAGATCAGGTTTGCTGAGTTTCCATGAACATTGTTTGTATAAATTTATTTCGTGCTCCCTGACTTAGCACTGCAAAACCTTCAGGTCACTCTGATTGGTAACTCCATAGGTGCTAACATTGCGCTATCACTCGCTTTTTCGACGGCAGTGAACAAAGCAGGAGGTGAGCCACCTACAAATCATTTTCTTTCATATTTTTACGATATTGTCAAGATTATAAAATTTCACATATGTATTTCGATTCGATTCTGCACTATTCATTAATCGAGAAAAATGAAATAACGTAAACACCATTATACTTGTAGAGCCTCCTCTGTTCGCAAGAGCCATCTCAATGAGTGGATCAATGAACTTTTTCAACGAAGAGAAGCAGCTTGGACGTTCGTATGCGTTAGCAACTCATCTCGGTGTGAGTTTCGTTCATTTTTCGCTAGAGCGGGTAGTGCTCTAAATCTATCTCTTTCGTGCCACTCTTCTTTCCCGTTCTCTGATATTCAAATAGGAAAGTCAGTGGTGACCGTACTAGCTGATCTCAACGGACCAGACACTATAGGCTATTCAATTTTCAGTGCGTGGGCAATGCTTCAGAGATTGTCGAATGTATGCTTCCTTTGAGCACAGAGTGAGTCTCATCTCTGAAAGGAAAAGGTGCACTTGCGAATCTAAATAGAATCGTAAAACATCAGGGTTTTCAGTTTCAATCCATAGAGAATCAACGAAGGACAAAGAGGGATTATTATGAAAAAAAAAATACATTCTTCCAGAGTAATAATTCGTGCAGCCTCCAAAGTTGGAGGACCAGACCAAAATTCCGAAAAGCATTTAAATGGAATCACAAAGACTGGCGAGCTCTTTCCAGTTCAAGACATGAAAGAGTTTAGAGCGAACCAAAAAGAACATATGGATCAGATTGCACCGTATCCAGTACGTTTCGTGAGATATTGAGGATCCTTTGCATATTTCTGATGAATAATCGCATTTTGCGATGGTATTCTCCAAATGAACACAGTCGCTAACGCCTTTTCGTGTTCAGCCCACAAAGTTGCTTCTCGGCACGCTTATCGATGAGTTCAGGCTGCAAAATAACATAGTTATCGATCATCTTAACGACGTAATTTGCATGCAAAATACGCACAAAATCAATAATTGCAGGCACTTGACATGATAGGAGTACGTCATTTTGACGAGTGTCTTCAGAAGTACCATAGTGACGTTCAATCGGGAGCCTTTAGTAAGTTCAGTCTCAAATGCATCGGAAATCGAAGAGTTTCAGAGCCGGAATTCGATACTTCATCACAAGGCATCCTGGCGGCTACAGCGCTATATGGGAGCACGCAAGCTAGGCTGGGAGGAGAGGTTTGAGACATGCAATCTATTTTTCACAGAACGGATCTATGCTTATCGAAAAAAATGAGCCTTCAAATTAAACGTTTAGGTTTACCTCTACTCTCTCGACTATCCCAAACATTCAAATCACGCAGACGATATCGAATACCTTTTTGGGACACGAAAATTCGCCAAGGTTTGATGACATATTTATTCACGATTTAAAAAAAATCGTGCACAAGTTTATAATTAGTTTAATCTTACCACAGGATGAGAACGAACATTGGCTAAGCCGAGTCTACCCTATGTATTTCACAAACTTCATCAAAGGCTTGCCGCTTGCGCCTGGTATGGTTCATTGGTTTTTCATATATTTTATATTTTCTAAAACGTTTATTCAGCTTGGCAGCCACTCGATCCTGATCTGATGAACTACTACTCCATCAATAAGAGCTTCACGGAGGGATCTGTTCCTAGAATGAGACTGGGTGAGTTGGGAAGAATCCGATCCTTTAATCCTTCTATTTCCAGGATATCAGAAGCGAATCACGGATTACTACAACGACATGTTGAAATTTGATGAGGATCTAACGTATAAAAGACAGAAGGTTAGTGATTTCAAACTTGTCTTGAATGACTGACAAATCATATCTTGTCTGACTGAATGAGATCTTGATTATCTTGATTGAACTGATGTCTGACTGACTGATTGTCTGATTTCAGTCTTTCAATAAAATGTTCATATCAGGGATTGAACGCGCCCGTTGAGTACAAAGAACTGATTATTCTCACTAATGAATCACTCAATTTTCGAGATTTCTTCTTCTACTTGGGACTTTTCGTCATTACATTGTACATCGTGTTCAAAATTCGCGAATGCGTGATTCATAGAAGAGCTGAAGAGTATTCACGCTTGCCGAATTGATAAATTGAATAATGAGGGCCGCAATATTGTTGTTTTTGCACAACCGAGTAATTTCGTAAATGTGATTCATTTGTGAAATAGCGGAATCTTCTTTCCACTTTGTCGAGTATTTCGACAGCATTGACACAAGATCAAAACGATAAGCAAAATAAAGGCGAAAACGATAGAGTAAACAGTAAGATCACGAAAGTTGAACGATGCTGCGGATGAAACAGGGGCAGTCTTGAAGACAATTGGTGTTCTGGCTTTCTGAAGTCATTCAATAAACTGTGATAATGTTTTGAAATGTCTCACGATTTGAATCGACTTCGTCAAATTCTCATCAAACTTCTGTAACTCAGCATAGTAGTCCGTGATAGGTTGATGGTATCCTGTAAAATAAGGATCTGCTTTCACACCTCCTGTGGTGGTAAGAACTAACCGAACTTCATTTGAGGAGAAACTCCATCAACAAAACTCTTATTAATGGAGTAGTAGTTCATCAGCTGAGGGTCTAGTGGTTTCCACTCTGTAAATGTATGTTTGTTGCACGGGAAATGAGTCATACCTGGAGCCAGAGGTAATCCTTTGATGAAATTAGTGAAATATCGAGGATACACACGACTCAACCATTGTTCGTTGTCATCCTGTAATTTCTTGCTAATTTTACTCAAAAATTGATTGCGAATGTTACCAGTTGATACTCATGAACCCCCATCGTAAAGAATAGATCGTCTGCATGATCGGAATGCATTGGGTAATCATTCTGGTAGAGATAGACCTGAAAATTAGCAATCCGCAACTTTCAGAGAATTTTTATCAAACAGCATACCTCTCCTCCCGCCCGAGCGTGAGTGCTTCCAAACATCGAAGCGGTTATCAAGAGACATTGGGATAGTGTGTCGTACTCCGGTTCTGAACAGATTCATTTCACCATGTATCTAATGTTTTCTGAATACAACTCACTAAATGCTCCCGATTTCACATCATCGAAGTACTTCTGCATACATTGATTGTAGTTTCGTACCCCCAGAGCGTCGATTGCCTGAGAATAACATAATTGTATTGAGGTACAATATTCGCTAAGGTTACCTCGTTCTTCGTTTCATCAATAGTTCCGCCTGCTTTGTACGATTTCATAAAGTCCTGTCGGAACTCATTCAATTGTGTCCCGAGCATGAGCTTCGTCGGCTGAAAAACTGCTCTATTTTGTGTCAAGATTCTCGAAATATAGTAAGTTAAAAGTTGGCGGCAACATACCGGAGCCGACGCAATGGCTGCCATGTGTTTGCTCTGTTGCTCCCTGAGCTCTTTCTTGTCGTGTGCTGGGAAGAGCTCGCCAGCCATTGTGATACCGGCCAGGGTAGTCTCTGAGAACCCGAGAGCTGGTCCGCCGACTTCGGAAGCTGCACGCAGGAGTTCACTGAAAATTCACTGGTTATACTTCACGAACTGGTTACACTTCTAACAATTTCACCGAGTTCACTGGTTACGTTAGCCTGGTTATGCTATGTTCAGTTCACTAGTTATGTTGGGTATGTTGTGGTTTCCCTGGTTGGCTGTTTAACCGAGTTCACTGGTTATACTTCTTGATAATTGGAGGATTTATGGAAAATAATTTATGGAAAAATGCAAGCTTACTCGGTACTGAACGGGCGCATGCACGCGATGATTTCACGAGCAGTTCCTGCACACTGGAAAATGATGAATTATAAAAGATTTGTAAGATTTGGGGTGAGTTGACTTACTCCCAAATGTGAAGCCACACCATGCGTTCTTTTCACTTGTTTCTCTTCACCCTCAAAATTCATCGATGCACTGATAGAGATTGCTCGAGCGAAGAGTGGAGGCTCTAGACGTTTGTTGAGATCAGGAACATCAATTATTTCTCACCTAATCATCACAAAATCGTGCTAACAAAATCATCAATTAATTTTCACCTCCCGCTTTGTTGATGGCCGGAGAGAAGACAAGCATCAACACAATGTTCGAGCCGATCGAGTGGCCCATCACTGATACCTACCGTATTTAAATTGAATGACTGATTTCAAATGGGCTTCTAACCTGATCTTTATCGCCTCCGAAGGCATGAATCGTTCTGCGAACGAAGCGAAGACTTTCAATGACGTCTGAAAACCTGCTCCTTTCGAAAATTTCAAAAATAAGTTCACCATGAACAGCAAGGTTCGCCGGTAGGGCATGCTCATCTCCCAGAGCCATCACACCGAAGACTCCGACTCGATAGGCGATCGTTGCAAGAATAACTCCTGCAACCAGTATTGCATCGAATAATGTACTTTTTCAGAAAAATGAGTACCTTCAGTCGGGTACTTCGAAACCAGTGCATCATCAGGGAAATGGATTGATGAACTGAACAGAGCGGAGCCTCCGTGAATATAGACAACGACGGGACAGGAGGCGTTCGACTGAAAACGTTCTTGGACGACAATGACGCTTGATAATCGAATGAGTTTCGCATTTTGACAATGTGTGCAATGTCGTAATTCGATTAATGAATCGAAACGTGAATGTAAAATAGAAGAATGCTCACTTCTCGACATGATTTTGATGTGTAAACGTTCAGTGTCAGGCAATCCTCAGACGTTCCCGTCACATATCCGACCCAAGATGAGTTGACTTGCGCGCATGCGGGGCCGGCACTACAAGAAACAGTCAAAATGGAAATCAAATTCAGAAGCTCTTACAACGTTCCATCTAGGGTAATATTCCAAGGCGATGGTTGCTCAGGTTTCCTCCAGCGTCTTTCGCCGGTTGGAGGTGCGGCGAACGGAATTTTCTGCCAAAGTACAGATAAACTTCTTTGAAACCACAAAATCAATATTTGCTAACCTTGAATATCTCTCCAAGAAATCCATTGCTCGCCTTGAACTCATAACCTCGAACATCACCATACGGCGTGCGAACGACGGGAAAATTGGATAGTGATGATGCAATCGGTAGCAACAGAAGAACACCAAAAACTCTTGTCATACAGAACTTTTCTGAAAATATGTTTAGAAAGCTATCAAATGAACCAGACAAAGGAAGTAGACAAAGAAGTGACTAAATCGAAGCGTCTACGCCGCTTCAAACACTTAAAATTGTGTTTGAGTTTCAGACAATCTCGTGATAAGGCTGTGCATTGTTGCCAATGTGCAATGGTTTCAGTCGACTCGAAGCTTCGATACCCCTCGATAACGGGAAAGCGTTTTGGTTTGAATTGACAGGTTCTGTAGAAGCATACTTTCGAAAAGCAACACAAAACACACAATTTCCCATATTTGCTAAGTTTGACTTTTGTATGTCAGTTTCGCGTGTTTGTACTTTGCTTGCAATAACCTGGAAAAACATTTTGTTGAAACTAATCTTGTTTTGTAGTATCCGACTCCAGTGGAACAGTGAACAACTTCGTGTATCAATTGTTTGTACTTTGTTCTTCGAGGACATGCGAACTGTGAACCCAGAATGCACTTCTGTGGAGGTCATCCCTTTGACTGTGTTTCTGATTGTGTCTTAATTTACATTTTGGCTGATCATTTTAAACTCAATTAGGATATCAATTAGGATATTATATTCACGAACTCCAATTTATTTTCAAGAATCAAAAAATGATTGGTACGCCATCGACCCGATTTATTTAACAGATTTTTTAAAACTTCAATGTAACAATTCATCCTCTTCTCCTTCGTTGCGAACATCCTTGTGAATCCAATTTCACGAATCGGACATGTTCGCACGATGAACCTTCAACAAACTAGATGCTCTGCAGTAGAGTTTGCAATACGGGGCTGGTAGGTCGGACCCGATCGGGTAGGATTGAAGAATGAGTGCTACCCGGGATAATGGAGACTGAAAGTGGAATTTGCGTTATCCCATCCAATTCACTCTTTTCGCGGGTACCCGATGTCCCGAGTGGCGTTACAATTCAAACTCTACTCTGCAACAGAGGTTTGGGCTTTCCAATTGACATATTGGACAGGCCACAGTTCTAGCCATACATCATTGAACCATCACAACTATCCGAGATGTTTCACTTGACAGCTCACACCACTCCTTATCTCGACCGTGCTTTAGTGTCTCCTCTTCCTTCTCTAGGCTCTGGTATTTGTTGAGAAGGCAAACCGCAACATTTGAAGCGTTTCGATCATCAAAGTGGCGTCAAGGACAGAGCCTGATGGAGTGAGACGGTGTAATTGTCTGCTTCTCTCCAATTCACACGCTCTCGAGGGCCTTCTGCCCTGCATGAAGCGTGCGAGAGTTAGAGATTCGGACGATTGGGAGATAAGGATAGCGCTTAAACCATCAAGACCACTTCGCGTCGGTCGGTTCACGCAGATTAGCACCATAGTCTTATCTATTGAGGAAATGTGTGTCTCTCTATTACGCGTCCTATCTCATCAGTCAGAAAAAGTTAGATAGTATGGGTAAGGGAGCAAATCAAACCGGAGTGTGCATTACATCGCGCCAGCGTTGAGAATGTGCTTGAAAGGATGACGACGGACGAGCATGGAAGCGTGCATTTGTCTAAAACGCAAGGGTATTGTCTGAAAATGAAATCTCTGGAAATACTTCAAAAAATTAGGCATCGCTTTGCTTAATTTCCTCAGAACCGAGACCAAGGATCGTAAAACAATTATTGATACATCATTGTGAAAATAGTGTTTAGAAGTTTTAACAATTTTCAAGGCTAAAAATCGACATCTGTCCTTCATGCGTAATGTCAAAAGTGCGTTTCTCCCTAGCGGAAAGCCCTTATCTCTCTCTGGCTTTCTCCTCGTCGATTGAACATGCGTTTTCAACTAATCGCATTAGTCATAATTCCATTAGCTTCATCCGTGATCTTCTCGAATTTTCCCGTGATCACTACAAGTTATGGATCCGTCCGAGGCTACAAATTCACAGCAGAGGACGGCACAGAGGCGCATATTTTCAAGGTGAAGTACTAGTTTCCATCGTTTGAATCATACTTTCCGCATAGAAAGTTCCATTCGCCTCTGCGCCTGTAGGCGATCTTCGCTGGAGAAAACCTCAGCCGCATGGTCCCTGGAACAAGACACTTGACGGAACGTTGTGAGTACTTCGAAAATATCTTGTTCTTCAATAATTCTGTGGTGCGCTAGTAAAGAACAATCATGCAGCTTCGGCCCAGCGTGCGCGCAGAAAACGGACAAGTACACAGGCCCGGTAACTGGATTCTCGGAGGACTGTCTGCATCTGAATGTGTACACAAGACAGGAGTGCGTGGAGGTGATCTTTTCATGTTTCTGAGCTTCTTTTGCTGTTGATATCTCGATAAACTCTGAATGAAACGAAGCGTGATCGAACAATAATCGAAAAAGAATCGAAGTTTAACTTTGCAGTCTAACTCCACCTGCCCTGTTGTGTTTCTCATTCATGGAGGCGCGGGTCTCTATGAGTCTACGATGAAGTTCCCCGATGAGACGCTCGTGAGGAACTTCGTCTCACAAGGTGATCTTTCCTTCTATGCTGCTTCTATGAAATGAACATGCAATCCAATCAAAATATTCACTACAGGCATTGTCGTAGTCTCCGCTGCCTATCGTCTAGGAGCTCTGGGAGCGATGGATCTCGGTGACGAAAATGCGCTGCCGGCGAATCTTGGATTCCATGGTAAATTAGCGAAAACAGTTTACGTACTTTATCTTCATGATCTGAGAATTCAAAACTGCTTCAGACATTCTTGCTGCGCTCAACTTCACTAGAGATGAGATCGGTCACTTTGGCGGAGACAGGGAACGAGTAGGCGAAAATGGGTATCGAGAAGATGAGCAATCTTATTTAGATCACAGTTCTCGGCCAGTCCGCGGGCGCTCAGTACGCCCTGATGATCGCTTTCTCTCCTGGGATTTCGAAGCCGGGAGGTGAATGATTTTGTCGAATTATTCCAAGCATGACCGACTTAATTGATTAGCTGCGAGGTGATTTATATACCGTTGAAATACTTCAGAGAAGCGTCTGATCAACGGTGCGATAGTCATGAGCGGCAATGCAGCAATCGAATTCCGCGAGAATATGGTGGAGCGAAGCCATAACGTTGCGAAGGAAGTGAATGTGAGTACTGAATTCTAAACAGAGAAATAACTGCATTTTGCAGTGTTCGGGCACAGCACAAGAGATAGTTGACTGCATGAGACGGCTTGATACAGAGTGAGAATTCATAAATTCTAAAATATTCCGAGACAAGTTCAGGACAATTGTTGATGCCGCACATAAAGTCAATGGGCCTTCTATCACGTCGCGAAAAGTTAGAACTTTTTAAATCAAATGAGAAGTAATGAAAATTTTAGAGTCCGTTCGGCATTACTATGAGCGGTGAACTCTTTCCAATTGCAAATGAACGAGAGCTGAGAGAAGACAGGAACCCAGTCAGGCTGATGATCGGAACAACAATCTTTGAGGTTCGGAATGCGTGATCTGAAATCTCTCCTTTTAGTCTCTCTAGCATCCTAATTATTTCTTATCGACTTCTAAGCTAGTTGTGCTTCAATAAATAATACAAAAAAATTTTAAAAAGCAAAATGATTCGAAAAATACAGGTGGAAGGAGGAACGTCCGGTACGGACAGAATCAACCGGATTCTCGGAGTCAAGAACGCAAAGGAATGCCGCGATAAGTACTTGAAAGACGTGGAGTCGGGAGCTTTCAGTGGGTGATCAACTGAATTTCTCAGAAGTGTATAATTCTAGAACCGGATTATCCTGATTTTCTAGAACCGGGATATACCGACACCTCGCAAGAGTTCCTGATGACCGCTCATGTCTATGCAAAGTACACTGCGGAGATTGGGGGAGAGGTGATATCACAATCATTATTTCGAAAATGCTCTCGTGTAAAGCCGAAAATACTTACCGAGTATCACTCAAGTAAATTAGAAGGTGGTATGACGTTCCACACTGCGGACCGGGGAGTGGTCAGCTCAAACCAATCATTCACAGGCATATCTCTACGAGTATGGCTATCCAGTGCATGGATCGCATACTGACGACGCCTATTTTGTTCTGGGCTACCACGGATTTGAGATGGTTTGTTTGATTTCATCATTCAAAGGTATGGGTCAACGAAACCGCTATGATCGTTAATTCTGCACAACTCTATTGGAACCAAAGCACAGCTCAAAGCTGTCAATCCTTTTCTTTATCAGCTGACTCTGCTCGATAGCTTGCAAAGGATGGTTTGTTGCACAGTAAAAAGGAATGTGATAAGGTGTTTCGTTCTGTCATTCAAAGAGCAAGTGATGTGCTTTGATCAACAGTGCTCTGCAAAATTGACGGCCCTCGCTACAAAGTTAGAGGGAGCGGAAATGTTCTTTGTATTAGACGAAAATAAATTTAAATCATCTTCTTGTCAACAAAAACGAATTGCAGGAATTGAAATCAACAAAAACGAATTGCAGGACGAGAATGAGAAGTGGCTGAGTCGTGTTTATCCTCGATATTTCGCCAACTTCATCAGGGGAGAACGGCCGGCGAAAGGTTAGCCACCAACAACGAATGAACTAACAACACTGAAAAAAAATACAATTGCATTGTCAGACTGGTCCCCAGTAACTCCTCTTCTCATGAACTATTATTCCGTGAATAAAAGCAGAACACACGACGTGTATCCACACACAAAATATGGTAGTGCCTAAACGTTTGCTGGAATCAAAGATCTTACTTTCAGGATACCAACAAAATATCGTCAAGTACTATGATGATCTCGTCAAATATGACAATGTGCTGTCTCATGTCAAACAGCAGGTTAAATTGTTCAGAGCTACTTCTTTAATTAGTCTATGAGCAGATTCTGAATGCACCAGTGGAGTACAAATCATTGAACTTCGAAGGAAACTTCCAAAACTTTCTCGAGTCTCTGACTATAGTCGATGCTATCATCTTCTTTTGTGTTGTAGTTGGAGTGATTTGCTTGCTCTTTTGTCTATGTAATTACTTCACTAGTCTGTGTTGTTGCTGTTGCAGCCGAGGACGAGGATATGAGCCATTCTGAGTATCGAACGATAAAGTGAATCCTGTTTCTTATTTTTATCACCCCTTGTCATTTGCAAGGACATTGAGGTTTAGTACTGTCAGTGATAAGATAAGAATCCCGATTGAACCAAACCATCATTCGTGTTATCATGGATCTTAATGTTTCAATGATCCACATAAACGGCATTGAGTTACAATTATGAAAATCAAATCGAATGTTTCTTCAGTTCACGTTTATCTTCTCCTACTCAAGGAGCGGAGTATTCTCATTATCCGTTTCTTTCTCTAGCGCATTCTTGTAATCTCTTGAGTAGAAGAACACCAAGAGTACGTGGCACAGTGCGGAGAGGAACATTAGAGACAATGCGTAAACCGTTCCCTGAAGGTTACAGTTTTGTGAATACTATGAAAAAGCGATTCAAAGTAACAGAAGTTGTAAAAAAAAAGAACACAAACCAATTGATAGGCTCGGAACTGATCATAAGGAAGAGTTGAATCACCTTTGAGTGCTTCAATGACCTGATAATTCACATTTAGCTTACTGAGAACTCATCATCGTCAATCGGAACTTACCACCCCAACGATTTGCGCAGATGGAATACCTATAACAGATGCCACTAGTCTCAACAATGCAACCGCAGCAGTACGGGAGCTTTGAGGGACTACCATCTAAAATGAAGTAATCACGTACGAAAACATGATCTACTCACCAAAAGCATTTGATTGAGCAGTACGGTATCGGATCCTGCTGCAAAACCAACGAAGAAAGTTGCAGCCTGAAAATTTTATATATTTTCATACATTTTCATTAACGATTCATTATTACTGAAGGAATCAACACGACTTTCACTTCATTTGCTAATTGATTCTTTTCAACAAACACCTTACCAGACAAGCGATGTAGCTCTTGTCGAGAAGCATCACGCTGGCAACGTACATACCAGCGTTCACCGTTGCAACAATGCTAGCAAAGATAGGATGAGCGAGAATACACTCGTTCCTGCCAGCGAAAAAGCCGGTTCCATGACGCCAGCTCTTAAAAAGTTTCCCTTATTTCAATTGCGCAACATATCATGAATTCAGTAAACATGATTACACAAGCCACATGATTACGGGTAGTCCAATTACCGTACCCAACAGCCATACAAACGTACTGATTGAGTTGATGCTGAAATCGAGTTGTTTGTAGAATCAATGCAGTGCTAAAATCAGAAAATACTGCAGTTCGTGAACAATTTGTGATCGGTGTTCCAAAAGTTATCAAATTCGAAATATATCCCTAAGCGTACGCAGTGTAGGAGAGTCCATGAAAAACGTCCGGCCGATTTGTCCATACAAGAAAATACATTGATGGAAACCAGAAGTTGTAGGCTCTCAGACTGAACCCGATAATAGACAGAGCTGCAGTTAAAAGAAGGTACGATTTGCTGGAAAGGAGCTCGAATTTACGAATTGAATAGAACTGTAGTTATTACATATTAAAAATACCCAAGGCACCAGCGAGGTTCTGGTTAAGGCATTGTCCGATTTTAAGTTTCTCGGAATTTCGAAGAATATTGCTCGAGCACAACAAGCCAAGAAGAGGCAATATTGCTAGCAATGGAGTCGCGATCAAAGATGATTGCCATGGAACATCGTTCGCAACTATCCAAGAACTAACGACGAGTGCCCCCATTCTGAAATTGTTCATTGCTATGTTTTATTTCAACAATGTGAGGCGTGTGCTTGTTTATACTACCCAGCTGCTATCTCGCCGAATGACAGACAAGCGAGCGCGATTCCAAGAAATCTGGCTGAAATGTTGAAGATCGATTGAAGAATAATAAGACAAGCTTAGAAAAATGTGCTTTCGAACGCACTCTCGAATAAGTCTGCGAACAACACTGGTACCAACACCAGCATCACTACTGCTCCAGCCGCAGCAAGAGAACGAAGTGCAACGAATATCTATTATTTTTTTAAACTTGACAATGCGGATAATGTTACGCACCAGAAATGACTGCGATCCCAGAAATATTGACAGCAGAGAAACTGCGATCCATATCGTTGCAGTTGTCAGGAATAACTTTCTGAAACACACTTGCTCAATTATGCCTTGTGAATATGGGGTTACCTTCGGTTGAACATGTCTCCAAACAGCCATATTATTGCTAGCATTCCCGTGTTTACAACAGAGGTTGAAGTCGAAAAGAAACGTTGGTTAAACATATTTTAAGTTATCGAACCTGAATAACCGCCGTTTGAGATACATCAGTGTTGTAGTGTTCTTGGATGAGTGGGATGATCCCTCAAAGTGAACGTAATTCAATGAAACGTGGCTTGAATGATTACCTAAAACTCCGGCTTCATCGAAGATAGCGAGAACTGATGTCAGAATCAAGCATGAAGCTACGAAAACTGTAGTAATCTGAGTTAACTGCGCTAACATACAGATAATATAAAACGGAACGAACCATGTAGTGGGTGAATTCTGCAGAATCGCTTTCTTGAATAGTGAGATAAGAAGAAGTGTGACTCTCTGTAGACTCGTTAAGGACGCGTTAAAAGCGCAATAATCAGAAAACAGTTCCTTATCACTGGGTTCCCTTCGTCGGGAACACATAATCAAAACTCTAGCAACAACTTGTGTTTCATGTAAATCGATGTCGACATGAACATTCATGATTTCCTTTGAACTGATCCCAGACTATTCGTTTGAAAGGGATCCTTTCAAGTGATATTAATCGCAATGTGACTAGATAAGAGTGTTACAAGCATGTTCTCGGAAACGATACACTGATCTCGTTCAGAGAATTGAAGAAGACGACGATTTTAAAAACAGGATGTTTACGTGAAAAATATGAACAAACAAGATATGAACAAGTACTAGATATCATTGAACAATCAAACGATGCGATTCTTCGCTTTTCTCTTGTTTTCCGAAGGATTCATAAAGTTTGACAGCCACAAGTAGTATCACACCAAGTAATACTGAATAGACAAAGAAATCGCTGATGTTGATTGACTTTCTACGATGAAAGGAGAGATTCTTGTACTGTACTGGTGCATTCAGCACCTGGAAATGAGTGGTTAGTTTATGGTTCATTGTTGCTCTTTGTTTAGCGTTATGTCTGTCGTAATCAGCGACCTTTCCATTAGACTATGCCATCATTTTTGTGTACACCTTCGAACCTTTTGCTTAATCCTGGTTAGATTTTCGTCAAACGTCATCATTTCTGCATAGTAGTCGATGAGGTCATGATGATATCCTGTGATACCCTTTTGATGACAAACCGCATTGAAAAAGGCGTGAAACGCATTGAGAAAGCCAACCGTATTTCATTTTCGGCACAACTCCGTCCTCGAAGCTTTTATTGATGGAATAGTAGTTCATCAGTTCAGGATTCAGAGGGGTCCAATCTGTGGCTTGAACTCAATTACGTAAGAGTTCATAGCTTCAAAACCTGGCGCGAGCGGCAACCCTTTGATGAAGTTCGTGAAATAGACAGTGAAGACGCGACTCAGCCAGATTTCGTTCTCGTCCTTCAAAATTAAATGATATTTTTATAGACACTTTGAAAACGTTACGTTTGACACGCTTATCGTAATTCTGCCTATCCATGATAAATATTTGATCGAAATATTTCCTCACCATAGACCGTTCGTGCCCTCCCATGATCAGGAACAGATCATCTCCGTGTGAGGCGTGCAAGGGGTAGTCGTACTGGTAGATGTAGGTCTGCGAAAATTTCGTTGTGAAATGTGAGAAGCTGTAGAAAATTTCGCTCGCTTAGGACAGAAACACCAACACTCCCAAAAAAAGTTATATTTCTGTGCTGTGCCAAATCGCATTTGATTTTACTTCTCGAGCCACAAAGTAGCGATGATATTGAATCAAGTTCACCTCTCCACCGGCTGTTGCCTGCGTGGCGGCGAAAAAGGATACAGTCATGAAGATTGCTTGCGAAATGATGTCGTAATTCGACGCTGAATTATTTATTTACGTGTCGATTCTCTAATCACTCACGAAAATTCCCTGCTTTGATATCAGTATTATACTTCTGAACGCACTCTTCATTGTTTAAAACTCCGAGAACTTCGTTGGCCTTCAAATTGTTCTTTTATAAACTTGCCAAGATCATATTCTTCACCGTTTTTCTCCTTTGCTCTATTTGTATTTGTTAATCTTTTTTACTTTTACAACTCGTTAAACAAATTTACCCGATATCTGAATGGAAAGTCATTTTCTAAATTAATCATTTTGTTTGGAGGCCTGAATTCATTCAATTGAGAGCCGAGTAGAAGTCTTGTGGGCTGAAGCGATGTTTGTGAGTTTATGAAAATCATTCTCGTTTGCATGTGGTAGACCTACTGGAAATGAAGAAGATTGGCGGCTAGAACGCTCCATTTGATTCTGTCTTAGATCTTTCATGTTGTGAATAGGCATCAGTTTTCCTGCTAGCGTAATTCCACTGACGTGAGAGCTTGAGAATATGTTGGACCCGCCAATTTCAGATGCAGTTTTGAGTATTTCACTCAAATGGACTCAGCATATGCTTCGAAAACAGACAAAGAAATCTCACTCTGAACTCAGATGACGCATGCAATCAACTATTTCTTGAGCAGTACCAGTGCACTGAAACATAATGCTTATCAAAATGAAAATTATTGTGTACCGGCTCTATTGCCGGCTCAGAAGTGATAACTGGCTTTTCAGGGGTACTTTGCAACAAATAAAAACTCACTCCCAACTTTGCAGCCACCATATGTGATGTGTTCACTTGCTTCTCCTCTAATTCGAAGTTCATCTCTGAGCTGAAGCCAATAGCTCTGGAAAACAGAGGAGGTTCTGAAAATAATTATTTTTCTCCCCGTTTCTCTTGACAGATCAAACACCCACCACCCGGTCTATTGACGGCAGGAGAGAAAACGAGTGCGACAACAACAGTGGCGCCAGATGAGTGACCCATGATAGTGACCTGATATGTGTTATTAGCAATCCATGCATCAGTCGTTTGATTACCCGATCTTTATCTCCACCGAAATTGTGTATTTCCTTCTGCACGAAGCGCAAACTTTCCAAGATATCTGTACATTATCTTCAGAATGAGCACCTCCATTTCGACAAAAAGGTTCACCATGAATTCCGAGATTAGCTGGAAGCACATTCTCATCACCCAGGGCCATCATTCCGAAAACTCCGACACGATATGACATCGTTACTAGAACAACTTCTGGAAATAATTCTGCTATTTGGCTTCTAAATTCACATAGAAAAACAGCGATCAAAGACGATTACCTTGCTTCACGTAGTTCGATACAAGATGCTCATCGGGGAACGTAACCACACCTCCGAAAAGAGCAGCACCTCCATGAATGTAGTGGATGACCGGGCAAAGTTTGTTTGACTGAAAAGAATTTTATCAAGCACTTTGGTAAACTTCTTTTTACCCCCCTACACCTTCTCGAGGTGTAAACGTTCAGTGTGAGGCAATCCTCTGAGAATCCGGTAACATATCCTTTCCAGATCCCAGGAATTTGCGCGCATGCAGGACCGAAACTGGAATGAAGTTATCTTCTACGTTTCAGGATTATGATAATTCTCACAACGTTCCATCCAGAGTGTAGTTCCACCTATCCGGCGGAACAGCCTTTTTCCATCGTCGCTGGCCAATCGGAGGGGCAGCGTATGGAATTTTCTGGAAATTATCAGAATTTTTCAACAAAAGTAATGCCAAAAATATATAGGAATCTTACCTTGAAGATTTCTCCCACGAAGCCACTCCTGGTCGTGTACTCATAACCTCTGACTGATCCATACGCAGTGCTAACGATTGGGTATTTCAGTGAAGACGTATAATTCAGGTGAAGAATAAAACATAATAGAAAACGCGTGATGACCATTCAGTCAGGTTTTTGAGATCGAATCACAGCCCTGATAGTAGGCTGAAGATAACAGTATGTGCGAACGGGAGATAGTGTTCGATTAGAAGTGGTCAGGCAACGAGCTCATTTCGATGGTCGTATTCCAATTCAGTACTATCTAATGATTTTTACCTGATCGGACAGTGTTTTTGAATGTATGCTTCATAAACTCCAACAGATGATTCATGTCTAGACAAAAACCCTGGCATTATTAACTGCAAAGGCGTCTTTGATGTCCGCATGCAATCAAATTTGACGATGTTAGTGAGATAGATAATATTCTCAGAATTCGCGTGGTAAGAAATAATGCAACATTTAATCGGTTTTGGGTGCTTGAAAGTGTCGACATCTCGCTAGAGTGATCCCACGATAAAGTCTACAAATATTGTCAGAGATCACCGTGAGACAAACAAGATAAAAGTAAAAGTAAAGTTATCCCGTTATTCAAGGCACACGAAGTCCTGCGGGACATCAACGCTAGGCCAGTGAAGAATTCAAGGCCAATTCAGTCCGGAGGGCCTAATCTCTTCTTCGGACCTACTTTACCGCGTGATCTAGTCACTACCAATTTTCCCTTGCGGGCGCCTTGGTTTGGCGGAGGCGGTGACACAAACAAGATAAGAAGAAGCTATTGCACATCTTCAAATGTCTGGTGGGAAATCATCACGGGACTAGGCCACGAACAAGCAAATGAGCTTAGATGAGATTCATGAGAAATCAATTATTTTCTTTGAAAATCACCTTTATTCCAACTAAAAAGTACAATTTACTACACATAGCGCACGTTTGGATTCAGTCGACTACTTTGGCAGCTCTGATGCACTTTAACAATCATAAGCAGCACTAGTCCAAGAAGCGTTGAATAGAAAATAAGATCACTGAAGCTGAAAGACACTTTAGATGGAAGTGAAAGACTCTTGTACTGCACGGGGGCGTTCATCTAAAATGTATTTTTTTTCGATTTTTGATCGATTGGTCTCCGCTCAAACCTTTTGATTGATGGTAGTTAGATTCTCATCAAACTTGATCATCTCAGCATAATAGTCAGTGAGGTCTTGATGATATCCTGTAAAAAGCTGAGTTGGCAAATCATATTGTGAAAAGCATGAAACACGTTGAAAAAACCAACCATATTTCATCTTGGGTGAAACTCCATCCTCAAAGCTTTTATTGACGGAATAGTAGTTCATCAGTTGAGTGTTCAAAGGAGTCCAGTCTGAAAAATCTTGCAAGTGTTTGAGGTTTGTCTGATGCAAACCTGGTGCTAGCGGCAACCCTTTGATGAAGTTCGTGATATAGACAGTGAAGACTCGACTCATCCAGTTCTCGTTCTCGTCCTTCAAGATTTTATTCTGATCTGTCGTACTCATTAAAAAGTCAGTTATTTCTGATCTTGCTCAGTTCTAAGATTTTGAGGATGTGCGTGCGTTCTCATGATGAGGGACAGAATAAAATCGAGAACATAACCCCTTTTGTGACATCGTAATCATACCATCTGATCAGTTCTAATCTTGTCATATTTTTCGAAATGTCAGAAATCTGTTCTCACCATAGGATGTGCGTGCGTTCCCATGATGAGGGACAGATCGTCTCTGTGTGAGGCGTGCAAGGGGTAGTCGTACTGGTAGATGTAGACCTGCGGAAAGGTTTTTAGAAATAGTGTCTTTAGTGGACAGCTATTGAGCGTGCAAGAGCCAATGAGATCAGTGGTTTCCTGGTGAAATAGCTAAATTTTGACAAAGTGCACCTCTCCACCAGCCATTGCCTGCGCACTCGCGAACAGCGATACAGTCATGAAGATTGCTTGCGAAATGATGTCATAATCCGTCGCTGAATTATTTATTTACGTGTCGATTCTCTAATCACTCACGGAAATTCCCTGCTTTGATATCAGAAGCATACTTTTGCACGCATTCTTCATTGTTTAATACACCGAGAACTTCGTTGACCTTCAAATTGTACGTTCTATAAACTTAGTGAGCTCATATTGTTCGCCGTTTTTATCTCTTGCTATATTTGTGTTTGTTAATCAATTAGACTAAGACTTTTAAAACTCTTCAAACACATTTACCCGATATCTGAAGTCAAAATCATATTCTAAATCAATCCTGAATTCATTGAGTTGAGAACCGAGCAGAAGTCTTGTGGGCTGAAGTGAATTTTATTGACTATGAATGTCTTTTATTTGCATGTGATAAACTTACTGGAAATGTCGTAGATTGCTTCGAACGTTTCATCTGATTCTGCCTCAGATCCTTCATATTGTGAATTGGCGTGAGTTCTCCGGTCAGTGTAATTCCACCCACATGGGCACTCGAGAACATGTTGGACCCGCCAACTTCCAACGCTGTTTCGAGTATTTGGCTGCAAATTAACTAGAAACATAGTATTTTCCCTAACCTTACTCTGAACTCAAAAGACGCAAGCAATCTACTATCTCTCGAGCTGTACCAGCGCACTGAAACATACTTTGATCATGAAATCTTCAACAAAAATTCAAATCCCACTCCCAACTTTGCTGCCACTATATGTGATGCGTTGACTTGCTTTTCCTCCAACTCAAAATTCATTTCTGAACTGAAGCCAATAGCACTGGAAAACAGAGGAGGTTCTGAAAATATGTATTTTTCTCCCCGTTTCTCTTGATAGATCAAACACCCACCACACGGTCTATTGACGGCAGGAGAGAAGACGAGCGCGACAACAATTGAGGCGCCAGTGGAGTGACCCATGACTGTGACCTGTTGTTTGACATTAGTCCTCCATGGATATGATATGAGTCGTTTGGCTACCCGATCTTTGTCGCCTCCGAAATTGTGAATTTCCTTTTGAATGAAACGCAGACTCTCCAGGATATCTGAAGCATATTATTAGCCTCTATAGTCCATGCAATCAGCGCATTGTTCAATTTACCATGAATTCCGAGATTAGCTGGAAGCACATTCTCATCTCCCAGAGCCATCATTCCGAAGACTCCGACTCGATAGTTGATGGTTACCAGGACAACTTCTGGAAAGAAGTTCTGTCTTGGATCTACTTAGTAAAGTTCGAAATACGGGTCGCCGTCTCTTCATTTCACGCACTCTCTCACCGGTCAGAGAGACGAGAGAGTGTGTAAAATGAAGAGACGATTTCCCCTATTTCGAACTCTAATACTTAGTTCACTTCGAGTCACTCAACAAGAGTGATTTAGGCCAGTCACCTTGCTTAGCGTAGTGCTCTTCAAGAAACTCATCGGAGAATGTTATAACACCGCCGAAGAGAGCTGCACCGCCGTGAATGTAGACAACGACAGGACACGATTGGTTTGACTGGAACGAATGTATGGACAAATTGATCAATTCTTACCTCCCTACACCTTCTCGAGGTATAAACGTTCATTGTGAGGCAGTCTTCTGAGAATCCGGTTACGTAGCCTTCCCATGTTCTAGGAATTTGCGCGCAAGCAGGCCCGTAACTGGAATATGTAAAACTTTTCATATTTTCTGAATTTGTTTCCATCCGAATTAGAAAATCTTGGAAGTGAGTATTAACCCTTAAATATAAACCAATTCTCACAACGTTCCATCGAGAGTGTAGTTCCACTTGTCCGGAGGAACAGCCTTTTCCCATCGTCTCTCACCAGTCGGAGGGGCAGCGTATGGAATTTTCTGGAAATGATCAGAAAATATTACGATTATTTCATCATTCTCTGTGAGAGACACTAACCTTGAATATTTCTCCCACGAATCCACTTCTCGTTCTGTATTCGTATCCTCTGACTGATCCGTAGGAGGTGTTCACAATAGGGAATTGCAACGAAAAGGTGGAAGCCAGGTGAAGAAGAATACAAAATAGAAAAGGGGTGATGACCATTCAGCCAGATTTTTGAGAGGGAATCACTCTCCTGATAATGGACTCTAGATAACAGTGTGTGTGAATAGAGATAGTGTTCAATTTGAAGTGGTGAGCATAGTCAGGCAGTGAATTCATTTCTATGGTCGTATTCCTCTTCAGATTTCAGATCGGACAGTTCTTGTGAATGTATGCTTCATACATTCAGACCCTCTGAAAGACTATTCATGTTTAGGCGAAGCCCTTACATTGTTGACTTCAAATACTATCTTCGCTTTTTATTGCAAACGTTCAATCAGCGCAAGTAAGCATGATAGAAATTTGAGAACGCGAGTGATAAGACAAATCGCAACATTTTATTGGCTTTCAGTGCTTGAGAATAGCAATAAAGCGCTAGAATGGACCCAAGGTATTAGCTCTCAGGGTTGTATAGCAGAGATCATCGTTAGCCAAACAAGGTACAGTCGGCGTCAAAAGTCATTGCGCACTTTTTCAATCGTTTGTAACTTTCAACTCAGAGCAAATATCGACCTAATTTTTGTTCTATTGCACAGATAATCTATAGAAGCTTACGATGGACATTCAATGATATCGGGGAAAAATCAATAATTGCATAGTGATGACGCAACCGAAGGATACTTTTTCGAAAATTCATTATTCTTTGAGGGATTTTTTTCGACTCACCAAACTTTTTGTGCATAGACATCAGTCCAACGGCAACACAGGAAAAAAGTTTCGAGTTGCTGCGACCACTCTCCGTGGCAGCAGAAATTCATAAAAAATGACCTTGAAATTTCATAGGTCTGCTGCTAGTGTTGCTAGAACCTTGTTCTACGGCTTAAAATGTTTCTAATAATGAGTGTCAATGATCCTGAGAGTTTGGTAGTGTTTGGCCTCCATATGCTCCAGAGTCACGAAAAAGTCACTTTTTTCACATGCATGTTTCGGCAGCCTATGCACTCTATGGAACGTGATCAGAATTTTTGGTTTTCGCGTGTATTCGGTAGGTGATCCACGGAAGAAGCGTTTCTCAACTTTTTGGGATGTTTGGACATCTGTCCGTGCAAGGGCGATTTTTCGAAGAAGGCATACTCGCACCCAAAATGCTTGCCTCGCCCTTCTCGATTTTTCCCAAAGGCGTTCCATCAGGCTCATACTTTGCCAGTAGTTGGCCCACATCACCCTCACGTACTACGTGAAGTTTCAGAACGATAGCTCGTCGAGAAAGATATTTGTGAATTTTGATAGTTGAAAGGGAATAGTTATTTTTAGAGTGAGTATGCCTTCTTCGAAAAATCGCCCTTGCACGGACAGATGTCCAAACATCCCAAAAAGTTGAGAAACGCTACTCCCATGGATCATCTACCGAATACACGCGAAAACCAAAAATTCAGATCACGTTCCATAGAGTGCATAGGCTGCCGAAACATGCATGTGAAAAAGTGACTTTTTCGTGACTCTGGAGCATATGGAGGCCAAACACTACCAAACTCTCAGGATCATTGACACTCATTATTAGAAACAATTTAAGCCGTAGAACAAGGTTCTAGCAACACTAGCAGCAGACCTATGAAATTTCAAGGTCATTTTTGATGAATTTCTGCTGCCACGGAGAGTGGTCGCAGCAACTCGAAACTTTTTTCCTGTGTTGCCGTTGGACTGATGTCTATGCACAAAAAGTTTGTTGAGTCGAAAAAAATCCCTCAAAGAATAATGAATTTTCGAAAAAGTATCCTTCGGTTGCGTCATCACTATGCAATTATTGATTTTTCCCCGATATCATTGAATGTCCATCGTAAGCTTCTATAGATTATCTGTGCAATAGAACAAAAATTAGGTCGATATCTGCTCTGAGTTGAAAGTTACAAACGATTGAAAAAGTGCGCAATGACTTTTGACGCCGACTGTATGACGAATCACAACAAGTTTATCTTTTCAAACGACGCCGCGAAAACATCATAAGTTTACTAAGTCAAATTCACAAATATTTCCAACTCAACACTACAATTTACTACACATATCGCAAGTTTTGGCTCAGCCGTCGCCTTTGGCACATCTCATAGGCTTTCACGATCATTAGCAGTAGTAAACCAAGCAGCGTTGAGTAGAAAATGAGATCACAGAAGCTGAATGATATATTAGATGGAAGCGTGAGATTCTTGTACTGCACTGGCGCATTGAGTAGCTGAAAAAAGTTAGTAAATTTTTGGAGAATTTTTTAATCAAACCATTCCCTTCATCTTGGTTAGGTTATCGTCAAATTGAATCATCCCTTCATAGTAATCCATGAGATCTTGATGATACCCTGCAAGTAGAACTCTTTAGACGTTCTCAGCTTTGCCCTACCGAATCTCATTTTCGGTCCAGTTCCGCCCTCAAAACTTTTGTTGACAGAGTAGTAGTTCATCAGTTGAGGGTTTAGAGGTGTCCAATCTGCGGAACAAATATCGGCTGCCAAAAAATTGCCATCAAAAACCTGGAGCCAGCGGAATCCCTTTGATGAAGTTCGTGAAGTACTTGGGATAAACCCGGAGTAGCCATTGCTCATCAGCATTCTATAATTTTCAGTTCAACATTGTCAAATTGCGTATTACTGAGGGTTTGCAATGATCTCGATCTCTCATGGCTCGTTCTCACCAAGGGATAATACGGTACAGTCATCACATAGTAGAGGTCGTCAGCGTGACTTGAGTGCTTAGGGTAGTCGAACTGGTACAGATACACCTGAAAATGGAATGAAAAATACTTCGTAGAAGTGTTGTGGCATAAGAAATTGGACATTTCAAAGACAGTGACGCAAAGACTGCAATGTTCCAGTGTATATCTCTACGTGTATTTTGAATCGATATTTTGGCGCTACATCAATCATTGTTATTCACCTCCCCACCAGCAGCGATGTGTGCTTGTGCAAGCAACGAAGTAGTCAAGTATGCAGCTTGAGATTCTGTGTCGTACCCGGGATCTTAACAAAGTGTGAGAACAATTAGCCTAAAGAATGTGAAATTATCTATCGATAGCATACTGCTGCTCACCATAACTCACCAAACTTTCCCTTTTGCACATCATCAAAATACCGCTGCGCAACTTCCTCTGGGTTTCGCACTCCAAGAGCCCCAGTCACCTTAAAATCCAGAAATGTTAGCAAGAATAAAAACAGGAAAGAAGCATTTTGAACCTTTAGTTAACAAAAACATACCAGATCAATCTTCACATTTGCAACTTCTTCATCAAACATTCGGAATTCATTAAAGGTAGTTCCAATTAGCATTCTCGTACGCTGAATATGAAATTGTAACGTGAAATTGAACCAAACAACCTTTTCCATCCCTTTCATGTGGCTTTCTTGGCTCTCCCTGAGTTCTTTCATGTTCTGAAACGGTAGTAGCTCTCCGGCGAGAGTCAATCCGCTCAGATGAGTTGGTGATAGCATATCAGGTCCTCCCAATTCTGCAGCAGCTTGAATGATTGTGCTGCAATGCGAGTTTCGAATTCATGTCGGTCATTATATTTACTTTGTCTTCAAAGATCGAAGGCAGTCGATTATCTCCAGCGCCGTTCCAGAACACTGCAAACAGTTACAAATAGTTCCTGCCATTCTACGTCGTTTGATACAACGTAATTTGTGCCCGCATTTCTCCATGTGAACACTCATAAATTAATATCTCAGGGGAGCATCAAGTCTTGCTCTAACAGAAATGTGTGAAATGAAAAACTCACGCCAAGTCTTGAAGCGATCATTTGCGATATGTTAACTTGATGTTCGCTACTCCAAAAGTCCATAGCTGGACTCATCACAATGGCTTGTGCGAAAAGAATGTCTTAAAATTGATTTTCGAAATCACAGACACAAATCACTCCTGTTCGGATAGATTTTGTTTGTTAACAATATGCGAATTATGTGACCATCTGGTTTATTGACAGTGGGCGAAAACGCAAGAGCAGCTGCTATGGACGCACCGGCCGAATGGCCCATCAACGTGACCTAAGACGTGATGCAATTTTTGAGAAGTAATTCAGTAACACTCAAAAACCTGATCTTTCTGGCCTCCGAAATGAGCAATTTCCTTGCGAACAAAGCGCAGACTTTCAACGATATCTGAACAGCTTTTCGAAATGTAATTTTTTTAAAAAAATTTCAAGGATATCGATAAAACGAAGTTGAAAAAACAGATCACCATGCAGTGCCAGATTTATTGGCACCACATTCTCGTCTCCCAACGCCATATTGCCAAAAACTCCGAGACGATAGGCGATAGTGACCAGAACGATTCCTGGAAATGGTTGTGAAAATTTCATTAAGTATGCCTCCCCAATCATCTCTTTCCTCCCTCCTCTTTCGCCGGGGCAGTGCAAATGAGACAGAATGAGAATGACAAGTGGAAATGGAACGAGGGAACCTTCTCTGGCAAAGTTCGAGACTAGAGTATCATCAGGAAACAGCAGCGATCCACTGAACAGAACCGATCCTCCATGCGCATAGACGACTACTGGACAGAGGATGGGAGACTGAAATGCACACACGTTACTAATAACGATCTCTGAAACTTGCCTCTCGACACTTTTTCGAAGTATAGACATTAAGAGTTAAGCAGTCCTCCGACGTTCCCGTCACATAACCTTGCCATTGCGAGGGCACTTGCGCGCAAGCAGGACCGAAACTGGAAGAACTATCAGTTTTTATCGAGAAATTTGTAAAAAGGCTCACAATGTTCCGTCCAGAGTGTAGTTCCATGCATCGGGTGGCTCGGCCTTTTTCCACCGTCTTGCATCAGTTGGAGCTTTTGCGTAGGAGATTTTCTGAACGCGCGAGTGAATCGAAAGGACGTATTTTTATTGAAACCTTGAATATTTCTCCCACAAATCCACTCTGCGCTTGGTACTCGTATCCTCGAACTGCGCCGTATGACGTTTTTACGATTGGAAAATTGCTTAGTGGAGAAATACTATCAGGAAAGAGGAGAACGAACAGGAATGTGATCATCAATATTATGCTCCACTGAAAGTGAATTGTATTGATGTGGCAAAAAAGTGATGGCACAATCAATACCCATAACAACGACAAGAACGAAAAAACAAGAAGACATGAACTATTTGAAATATTGTGGTTTGTTACCTGCTGATAACAGACTGTTTGAATGACGGAATGTTCCCGCCAACTTCAGTTTCAATGCAGGAATCGGCAAATATGATTCCTTGATAAAGATAAGGATTCACTAGAGATCACAAAAATATTGATGCAATGGATCTGTAGGCGAAATTTCGATTAAATTGTGATGATTGGTTCCTTGTACGTCGGTGTCACTGAACTATCTCTTAAAATACGCTGAATAACTAGGCAAATTTTCAACAACAAACGGGGACATACAAATGAATGCATGCGAATGTTCTCTCTTCTATCCCTCAATTATCTGGAATCCGAATTCGATCCCCGAAACTCCTCGTGTCACCGACTATAGTCGTTGCTATCGTCTTCCTGTGTTACAGTCGGCGTGTGTTTGTTTGCTCTGTCATGTCTGTAATTGCTTCGCTGGGTGGGAGAGGTGGAGTCTATGTCACTTTCTGATCGATACCAATCGATAAAGTGTGCTCTGCAATGCTCTAAAGAACAACCGGCTTCTAAATGTTTATCACCCTTCATGCCGATTGCTCTTCTCTCGTCATGGGAAAGGAGAGTGGTTTAGTGCGCGCAATGATTAGATAAGGAACCCTATCGAACCGAAGTATCGCTCTTGCTAGCACTCAATATTGCAATAATAGGACGATTTGAATTTTGCAAGCACAAATCTTGCCATCGTTTGATCTTTCTATCGTTCAGGAATCGCTTAAATGCCGTCAGTGTATTTTGCCATCAGTATATTAGATAAGGAACCCTATCGAACCGACGCATTACTCTGGCAAGAGCGAACTGAATGCTGCAATAATAGGACGATTTGACTGTTGCACGCTTAAAATTTTGCATCCTTTGATCTTTCTATCATTATATAAACGATTCTTAATTGTCGCCAGTGCCCCCAAATTGATTCGCCTTATCACAGAGCCTCGTGCTGTGGTGTACGTAGGCGATAGTACCGCGCGTCCTTCATAACAAGGCTAATCGTTCGTTCATTAGGCAATCTTTCCTGCCACTCTCGCAAACGCGCGAGCGAAATTAAGGGGTGACTCGTGTTTATCATTGATGTGTTGAATGATGATTCGAATCCCACAACAATGTCGATTGTTGCTGACAATTAGAGCGAAGAGAAGAGTTGATCATCCATGCACCCAACTCGCACTCATTTCCGGCCTGTTCTTGTGCACAACTTGAATAATGCGACATTCTTGCACATTCCCGAACATTGCCTAACACACCCATCCTCCGCTCCTAAGCGCCATCTCGCTTCATTTTCATTCGATTATCCGGCAATTTGCATTATTGCCAGTACTGCTAATGCTAAATCCTTATTCAGGATGCGGTTACCCCTCTACCTCCTTCTACTTCTCCCGTGCACGCTCACTCTCAACATCCTGATGTACGTCAATGTCGTGGGCAAGAGTCATCTACAATTCGCGGAGAAGATCATAGCGCTGTTGAATGAGAATGGACACGAAGTGGTGAGCGGTTCGGCTCTTGAGGAGTTCCCCTGAAGAACGAACAGGTTTCACTCACTCTATATTGATTGCCTAACGCGGGGTGGTGGTGGGGGTGAAGGGCGATATGATCGAAACAACTGCCACGCTTATATACTATCCGCGGAGTCAGAATTTTGGCAGGGATTAGCTTCTTATCGCTTCACCTGATCGAATTGAGCCTGGTTTGCCCTAATCCTCCCAAATCCTTGCAGGACGCGGTATTCGCCATGCTCAGCAGCAAAGTTCCTCTTCACGGCTCACACGGTGCCAGAACGATGGTTCCCGTGCACTGGGACAGTCCGTGGGGAGCGTGTAAGCATTTTCCGGCACTTTGTCGGATGAGAATTACATCGCAATACCGTCTCTTACATAGCACTTGTCTCTCGCTTTCAATAGTTTCAATCCGGTCTATTTAGCACTATCTCGAATACTTTTCACCACTTTTTCTTCTTTCCTTTGGTCGTGAGATGTGAAGTTTAGGTAGGTCGAACGATATTTTGTTTCAGCCGCCCACCTCACAGATCCATTCGAGGAGTCATCGGAGTGGAGTCGATTGCTGCTGAGTCTTGCCACGGATGTGTTTCTCGACACTTCGGAGATGCTGTGTGATCGTGAGTTATTTTATTTCAATCTGGAATAAAATCTATCGCCATGCGAATTCATTTTATTTCGATTTGTCGCGCGTTTCGAACGCAACAATGAATTTTTAATGAGTGCATACTTCAGACGTAATCGCATCCTCTGAAGTCGCTGATCTTCTCTCATCGAACAAATACGATCTCGCTCTTATCAATGGTTATGATTACTGCCCATTCGGACTGGTTCATCAATACAAGGTACGTGATAGCGAATCAACACTGATCTTTTTCCTCTCCTCTTAGTGTGATCTGAAAATCAAAAATGAAAATGATAGCAGAAACAGTAAACAATCCTGATATTGTAGTTTTGCGGTCGTTTGATAGGCAAAGATAGCAATTCTTCAGCTTTCTCCAGTAGTCAGTTACGTGCCAACACCCGTGTTCACTACTCAATCATACTATGCTGGATTGCCAGAGCTTCCGCTCTACGAGACCCGTTAGCTAACTCACATCAAATACCAAACGCATGGTGGACGACTCTTCAGTGTTCGATCCAAGCCTTGATGAAGGATCGTCATTCATGAGAAGAATCTTCGAGACGCTGAGAACTGCTAAGGAGAGAAATCTGCATGCGAGAAAGAGCACTATTATTGTGAGTCTCCTTCTTACTACTCAATCCTTGTCATTGCAAACTTGAACGAGATAACGAGACCAAAGAACATAGTTCTTGACATTTGGTGATACACCTGCAATGAACTATTCAGACCAACAAGTACCGCTCTCGCTTCGGTAATGACTTCCCCGACGTTAGGGAAGTCATCAAGAACACCTCCATTGATTTCTCCGCCTCGCATCCTCTGCTGGAACAACCTCGACCGATCTCCCTCAGATTGAGATACATCGGCGGGGTGGGAATGCCAGTGAGGAAGCCGTTGAGCAAAGTGAGTGCATTTAACAACCTGTTTCTTTGCTGATCCACACTCATCAGTTATTTACTGTTGAGTTGATGTTCAAGATCGTCTGAGGACAATATCCTTCACAGGAAATGAACGACATGCTGGATCTCTCCAAGAAAGGCACAGTCGTCTTCTCATTCGGAACCAACATCGCCCCTGAGAAGATCAGTGAAGAGTTGATGAGGGTGTTCGTCAACACGTTCAAGGTACTTGTACAGGTTGAATGCCCTATTCCTTTAACGAGAAATAACCATCTTTTGCCGGTGATCTTCATTACATACGCCATTTGTATAATAGGGGATACTCTGATCCTCGGCATTCGATCTCTCATTTACACATAATCATGTATTCATGTCAATTAATTACTCAGCGCTTCTCCGAGCACACCTTTCTGTGGAAATTCGATGGAACGACCCCGACGAATGCATCGAACGTGTTCAACTTGAAGTGGCTCCCGCAGAATGACTTGCTTCGTGAGTTACTGTTCTCATTTGCAAAAAAAATACATACAGCGTTTCATGAAACAGCAAAAAGATTAGATAAAAAGTGCATACTCACAGATGACGAGCGAGTAGTGGCCTTCATCTCTCATATGGGACTCAATTCGTTCACTGAGACTGGCTTTGCCGGAGTACCAGTTGTGGCTATTCCCTTCTTTGCTGATCAATTGGTTTGTTCCATCATCAATCTTTTGCGTTGCTAGCATTCTACTCTTCGTAAAACACTCACTGGAATATGCGAAAATGATACAAAAATGTCGCGAGCACAGTCTCGACGGGAAGTAACTTTATCTTTACCTTCACCCATCGTCCTGTACTTGAATACAAATATTATGATAACTATTGCAGCACAACGCGCGTCGCGCAAGGGATCTCGGAATGGGCGTTATTGTCCGAAAGTCTGAGATTACAGAAGAAACACTCTACGCTGCTCTGGAAAAAGTTCTGCTCGATGAACAGTAAGCGTACATTATTTACTGAATCTGAGTGTGAAATCCATTGAGGTATCGCGCACGAGCGAAGGAAATCGCTGCTATGATTGCTGGCAACCCGGACACTCCGCAGCGGATATTCCTTGAAGGAATTGAGTTCGCAGCTAAGTTTGAGGTACTCCAAACCCTCAACTTTAACCAAAATCTGAAAATTCAGAGCCTCCACTCTCACTACCGCTTGGCTGGTGCTGACTACAACCACTACGTGCAGATTGGATGGGATGTCGCCGCTTTTCTCACTCTTATTCTTTGTTCAATAGTCTATATCATCGTGAGGTTCATCATATTCGTAATGAGGAGTTTGATAGGAAGCGTACGGCTGAAGTACAGTAAATTGGATTAGTGTGCTACGCTATGTATGTTCTGTTGCAAATCTGTTGTCTGTATTGTTGGCCGACCCGTGACGTAATTTAATGAAGATTTCAAGTAAACTCGACATCAGCCACTATCAATACAGCGGTATCTTGTATGTATGAATCGAAGCAGACTCCTCGAGTATCAATGTCCAGTGTCTTATCACTACAGCTGGCAGGCAAACTGTATTTGCTCTTTGAAGAGCTGAATGTATCAACATACACCTTTCTCTAGCATGTTACTACGTGAGTCATACCATTTCAGTGAGTTATCTAATGACAGCCGTTCTCTGCATAATTATAATTCTGTTTCTTCCCATTGCATCGTCAATTACTAAATACCCTATCGCTCACACTCCGTACGGAGATGTAAGAGGCGTTGAGTTCACAGCGGGTAATGGATTCGTCGCTGAAATATTCAAGGTAAGAAGCTCTCCGATTTTTACAAGGACGAATCCATTTTACTTGACAGAAAGTCCCCTACGCTGCACCTCCCACGGGTCCAAGACGGTGGAAGAAACCAGAGCCTCCAGAGCCATGGAACTACACAATTGACGGCACTTTGTGAACCCACTTCCTCTTTTTTTCCATATTGTAAGTATTTGTTTTAGTGCCGGACCAGCTTGTGCGCAAGTGAACTCCACTTGGGTCGGATATGTGACCGGACTGTCCGAGGATTGCTTGACACTGAACGTGTACACATCGAAAGAGTGCAGAGAGGTGACTTTTTAAGTTGCAACGTTCTTCACCATCACTTTCGGTCAAGTAACGAAAAAATATTTTCAGTCAAACGGTTCCTGCCCCGTCATGATGTACATCCACGGAGGGTCGGCGCTGTTTAGTTCGGCGCTACACTTCCCTGATGACGCAATAGTTTCGAAGTACCCGAGAGCAGGTAAATATCAACGCTTTTTGTTTGATCTTCATCTGCGAAATTACTTCTTTTTCTTTTCAAAACGGTGAAAGATTTTGCATTGATCATTCCAGGAGTCGTTCTGATCACTATGGAGTACCGGGTCGGCATCTTCGGTGTGATGGCATTGGGTGATGAGCATGCGCTGCCTGCGAATCTTGCTGTTCATGGTGCGTTCTCTTTATCCATTTGTTTCTCGTCGCCACCTCCACCTCAACTGCTCGATGTAAAACACTCTTTTTCAGATGTCCTCGAGAGCGTTCGATTCGTGCGCAGGGCAATTCATGCTTTTGGAGGAGACAAAGATCAGGTGTTGAATTTAAAATAATTATTAATTAGTTAAATAATTAATTTTAAGATAACAGTGGCGGGCCACTCGATCGGTGCGAACATGGTGCTGCTGCTCACGTTCTCTCCGGCTGTCAATAAAGCTGCCGGTGAGCACGAAATCCATCAAGAATTAACCGAAATTCTAGAAAACCTTAGGTGAAACTACATCGCTTTCTATTGAAAACTGTGATACTTTACTCGCAAACGTGTTTTCCAGAACCGCCACTCTTCGCTCGTGCAGTTGCCGTTAGCGGTTCGATGAACTTTGAGCCAGAAGAGAAACAAATCAGTAGATCGCATGGGGTCGCTAAGCAGTTGGGGGTGAGTTTCACGGGTTTTAAGTAATTCCATCTCAAAATACTCAGAAATTTTGTAACTGTTGAAGTATAAATTCATTAATTTCAGTGCGAAGGAACAGCTCCGGAAATCATCAAGTGCATGTCGGCGTTCAGTACCGAGTAGGTTACTTCCTCATGTTATACCAATCAGTGAAGTTCTATCGAAAAATGATCAGCATTTGATCCTCTGTATTGTGTGTACAGTTGAGCCTAGGGAGGAGGAAAGCGTGCGGGGGTATAGCTCAGGGGTAGAGCGCTCGCTTTGCATGCGAGAAGTCTGGGGTTCGATTCCCCATACCTCCATTATCTTTTGCATTCATTTTGCAATCGATGAGTTTCAGAGAGATCATTCGTGCAGCTTCCATTGTCGGTGGAGACGATCTTTTCTCGAATACGCATCTGACAGGTATGTATGTGGGGTCGTCAAAAAAACCGTCAGAAATTGAGTGATGCATTTCGAAAGTGATTGTAGGACTGACTACCGCCGGCGAGCTCTATCCAGTTCACGACATGCACGAGTTCAGAGAGCAGCAGAAGGAGCACATGAACTCGATTTCGCCTGCACCTGTACGCTCTTTATCATACTTCTTGAAGCCAAATTTTTCATGGGATAGATTCATTGCATTTTCTGACAAATCGAGGCAAATGTTCGATTGCTTGACATGATCATACTTCGAATCAATACATGCTGCTGGGAACCGGCCTAATTCAGAAATATTAATGGAAATTAGTTGTTTGCAGCCAACAAAGATGCTGCTCGGCACTCAGATAACCGAGTTCAGACGAGACGCTCTCAGGGCTTACCAAGCCACCGGATTTCTCGACGAGACACTGAATGAGGTATCCTACTCAATCTTTCATGTATGTGAATAACGTGAATTCAAGGCAATCGACGCTCTGGGAGTGCGCAACTACAATCAATGCATGACGAAGTACTTTGATGACTGGAAATCAGGGCGATTTAGTAAGCAACATGCTAAAATTTCGGTTTCTGTGAAACTAACGTCGGATGATTTAGAACCCGAGTACGACACCCTGTCACAGTGCCTGTTCATAACCGCAGGGATGTTTGCGAGCACGCAAGCTCGAGCAGGAGGAGAGGTAAAGTGATTCCCCATCGTGCTTTTCATGCCACCTTTGCAGGTCTACCTCTACTCTTTCGACTATCCCGCACATGCGAACCACGCTGACGACCTGTACTTTCTCATGGGTGTGCATGAGTATCCCATGGTGAGATCTTCTCAGATTACGTTTATTGCACTAACGGTTTGTACCGACATGCTCACATCAAATCGCTGATACAAGATCCTCAGGCTAAAAGTATGGAAATGGTGGTAGCACCAATCTGCCGTTGCAGCAATTCAAACCGGTTGTACTCCAGGATGCGAACGAGGAGTGGCTCAGTCGCGTGTATCCGGTCTACTTTACCAACTTCATCAAGGGATTACCCCTCGCGCCAGGTTAGTCTGCGCTTAGAATTCCAGCTATAAAGACCTTTGCACAGATTGGGAGCCACTCAACCCGGAACTGATGAACTACTACTCAATTAATAAGAGCTTCGTGGATGGAGTTGTTCCGCAGATGAAACTCGGTAAGATGATGCATGATTTTGAGGTGAAACCGCTTTAGGTTACCATCAACCAATCCTCGACTATTACGACGATCTAATGAAGTATGATGAGAATCTAACGAAAACTACACAGATGGTGAGACATTTCGTTTTTAACCCTCTACAAAAACATTTTTTAGCTCGCCAATGCTCCTGTGCAATTTCACGCTGCTCCTATTCCCTCCGTTGAACATCCTTCTGAAATTTCACACTCATTTGACATCCACGACTTTGTTGTATACTCAATGGTGTTTGGTCTCATGATTCTAATCGTTTTTATCATGTGCCAATGTTGTCAGAAAGCGAGGCAGCATGGAGAGAAGATTCCATTGAATATTTATCAGTAACCAAATCAATAAAAGATGATTATTGAATTATTGACAAAATTTTAAGAATCTAAAATCTTTCAACTATTTCAAGAGTGTGTATTCTCGTGCACGTTGCAATCGACTTTGGCGGGATTGATACAGTTGGAATAGTATGAGCAGCATCACAGTGATAATAATTCCATAGAACAGGCAGCTCGGATAGATAAAAAGATTTTCAGTGTGTATACTGAGCTGCTTGAATCCAAGCGGAGGAGTGTTGAGCACCTGAAATATCAGACCTCAACAGAGTTTTACGCTAGTCCACCAACCTTTCGCTTGATCAATGTTAGTCGCTCATCGAACTTCATCATCTCCTCGTAATAGTCGGAGAGGTCTTGATGATAACCTGTAGAAGACAAGATTTTTAAATACAATTAGAATGAGGCGTTGGTTATTACAAACCATATTTCATCTCCGGAACCACACCATCCACGTAGCTCTTGTTGATGGAGTAGTAATTCATCAACTCGGGGTCGAGCGGATCCCAATCTAAAATAAGAGTACTGAATGACTGCATAACGAAACTTAGGTACCAGGCGCTAACGGCACTCCCTTGATGAAGTTCATGAAGTAGACAGGGTAGATACGGCTCAGCCATTGCTCGTTCTCATCCTGCAACAGAGATGTTTTCCGTTGATTCAATTTCAGCGATGAAAACTATTACAATCGTTGCACAACTAAACACAAAAAGATCGAGACGAATGCCTGCGTGACGTAATGCTGGAATAACCAATCGATGTATGTGTGTCTCACCATCGCATGATTCTGCACGCCCATAATGTAGTACAGATCGTCCGCATGCTGAGCGTGCTTGGGGTAGTCGAGTTGGTAGAGATAGACCTGCATATTAGTGTCGGCAATACGAAAAAGGAACGATAAGGCAATACTGAAGAGATGACTACGTGCCCTCATAACATTTCTCATTCAGGCAATCCTATAGGATAATATGTCATCCAATCGTTCCAATTATCTACAGGGTTTCACTTCAAACTTTTCAAGAAGCTAACCTCAGCGCCCGTCAGCGCCTGCGCACTCGCGAACCACGCCGTGGTCATGAAGAATGCTTGCGACAGCGTGTCGTATCCGGGATCTGTCAAAATCACTGTAGAAATAGTTTTGAAGGCTGAAGACTCACTGAACTTCCCCTCTTTGACATCATCAAAGTACTTCTCGACACACTCCTCACTGTTGAGGGCGCCCAGGACGTCAATAGCCTGAACAACTTACAACTGTTGAGAGACATGATTGAGTGATACAGAACGAGCATCTGTGCCGTGCAGTGGTATGCAGAAGCACTCTTAGAAGAGGAGCCTTTTTTTCTAACTTTTTCTAACCTGGTTCGTGCCCACATTCAACCTCTCCAGTTCCTCATCGACAACTCCCTTGTCCATCTTGAACTCTTTCAATATAGTTCCAAGCAGTAGTTTCGTGGGCTGAAACGACGTTCAGGACAGCGTAGTTTAGTGCACAATTGTTGTTAAATGTACCGGATAAGGAGCAATAGACTCCATGTGCGCCTTCTGATTCCTCCTGAGCTCGTTCATATTGTGAATGGGCATGAGCTCGCCGGCTAGTGTGATTCCGCTGAGAATTGTTTAGGTGATGCAACAATCAGACAAAAGTGACAAGTCTTAGTGCAGTATGTATCTAACAACTGCGGTAAGGTCTTATCTAAGATCGTATATTAGACCGAAACGTCCAACCGCGTTATCTTTAGGAAGTCTCTCCCTCTTTTCTCTCACTAGCAGTCTAACTATTTCTTCCTCTTGTAACCTGGTTTTGCTTCAATTGAGAGATGAGGACTACGCGTAGAACGTGTCATGAGCCTACGACTCTTCCTACCTTAGATGCGAGGGTGAGAACATGTCTGGCCCTCCCACGGCGGATGCGGCGTTGATGATCTCCCTGAATCAGTTTGAATAATTATTTTCTTTTCTAGAACGATAACGATGGCAGAATTACAACCTGCATGCCTCTCGTAAGTAAATTGGATTTCTGAAACATATCACTTTCTGAGCACATTTTCATCAATGGGAATGATTTGGCTGAAAATGGAATATGTTTCGGAATGCGTTAAAGAAAAGAGAGCAGTGCAGTTTCCGATCTTTCTTGTTCAATGGATTGAAAGTAAATTAAAAGACACTTTTTGAGAAAGTGAAAATATCCTTGGCAAAGTGGAAAAAATCGATCAGCTCCAAAACTGGTGCACAGGTAGTACTCACCGAGTGTAGCACACCTGCAGCTTCCGGAATCACCTGGGTCACTTTTCGACGAGCGGCAATGTATGTTTCATTGAAACCTAACCCAGCCGACTTTGCGATTTCGCAATCATTTCGAACAAGCGATGGTGTAAAAAATGCGCAATATTCAGGTGAACATGCACACCAAGTTTCATCCCGGTTGCTTTCAAACTCGATGAGAAAAATGAAATTGTTTCATATTTTGCTTTGCAGCTCATAGTGGATTTAGGGTAGAACCCTTTTTTATTTCATAAATCAGCAAGGGTGCAAAAAATGCGCAAAATTCGGATGATCATGCACCACTAGTTTCATCCCGATCGCTTTCAAACTTGTCGAGAAAAATCAATATTTCGAAAAAATATTCCGTTTTTAAATTGCAGCTCCTCCGGGAGTTATGATAGTTCGCTTTTTTTATTTCATAAATAGGAAGATAAAGTATCGATCTTGCTTCTATGCGAATATGAGCAAAAATTAAAAATACACTTCGATCGAATTTTAGCAATAACCAAGCCCAACTTGTAATAAAATCAGTTCGCGATAGGCTAAAACTATCGAGAACTAACTTTATTGTACTATTCACAAAGATGCGCAAGGAACGTCAATAAGCATAATTGATTCGTTGGTTTTTGCAGTCATTAATGATCTAACCGTAAAGTTGTAAAGCCGCTTCGTTTTGAAGCCGGAGCTATTTATTCATTTTTGAGTACCGATCGCGAACTGACTTTATTGCAAGTTGGGCTCGGTTATTGCTAAAATTCGATCGAAGTGTATTTTTAATTTTTGCTCATATTCGCATAGAAGCAAGATCGATACTTTATCTTCCTATTTATGAAATAAAAAAGCGAACTATCATAACTCCCGGAGGAGCTGCAATTTAAAAAAGGAATATTTTTTCGAAATATTGATTTTTCTCGACGAGTTTGAAAGCGATCGGGATGAAACTAGTGGTGCATGATCAACCGAATTTTACTCATTTTTTGCACCCATGCTCGTTGCGCGCGCGCAAAATCGATTGGGTTACTGTAGTTTGTCGCCATCACCGCCATTCGCAGGAGAGCGAACCAGGCCACTCCAAAAGTTGCAGGTGAGCTACACTCGAGGGGTACTACTTGTACACGAGTTTTGGGAGGAATCGATTTTTTCAACTTTGCCAACGTTATGAACAAAACTTTTCACTTTCTCAAAAAGTGTCTTCTATAAATTACAACCAGAATTAAGAATTTATTGAAAAAATGGGTGGATATTTAGAGAGTCGATCATTCGGAAGTCATTCGTTCATACGTCATTCGGAAGTTGACTGGCTCCTTATTGAAAGATATTGATATCTGAATGAATATCTGAAAGGTTCATCATCATCATTCTATTTGGGAAATGCCAGCACACATCATGCACATCTATTCCGAGAGGTTTTCGAACATCGTCTCATCATTTTTTCTCCCAATTCTCAATTCCAATGAGATTGATGTTAATGACGAACCTTCCTGGTATTTACACCCCCTCCTTCTCTTCTACTATAAAACCAGGATGATGAGAATCGCGAAACCCATCGTTGTCACTTCACTATGCGGATGCTCGTAGTCTGCATTCTCTTCTCGATCGTGCTCAACACTCAGCAGCACTGTTGCCTCCATAACCACTTACATATAGAGCAGGTGAGAGCTCACAACAATTTTCATAACGCATATCTAATGAGGGAGAACAATCGTCTCCCTTTCAGTGCTGTGGAACAAGGCCTTGCAACATCTTTTGCTGCAATTGTGACGGCCCTTGTGACCCAGTCTGTCCTCGTGCATTCAAAAAGAAAAGGTCCATTGGTAAGTTTTCCAATTTTTTTTAAACAATATACGATTTCTTGTGATAGAGTTATGCAAATTGTAGACAATTTTTCCCAACGACTATTCAACGATGTCGATGTGAACGGAGATGGACTGATTTCGGAGTTGGAAGGAAGTAACTTTCTCGGATTGAACTCCACGACAAGAGTGAGAAGAGATATTGTTGGATGGTCAGCATTTTTTGTTATTGCGAGCGAGCTATAATACAGGTCAATGTAACCTGGTGCAATCTGCAGCGTTTTATTTTTTTCAGCTTTTCTAAATCTGTTAAGAAGAGTCAGCAGAGTCAGAAGTGATTTTAATACTGATGAACGAATTTCAGGTTCGCTGAAATGGACAAGAATGAAGACGGATTCCTTCAGCCAGGAGAATTCGACAATGATCTAGCTTGAGGAGCTTGCGCAATTACATTTCGTCACGTCTAAATAAACTGTCTAAAACAATAAATGGACTGAAGTTCTGTAATAAAGTGGCTGCGTTACTTTTCTCTTCACTCCAAGCGATACTTTTGTCAATACATTCAGATATTTTTCGAGTTTACTTAATCTCGAATATCGCTTACCAGTGAATGACGCACTTTCGATCATCTTCTCCTCATGGTTTCTTCCTTCTTCAGCTAGAATTTGAGATGACGACTATGTGATGTCTAGGTTTTCGCCCCCTCCCCCTTCTTTTCACCTATAAAACACAGAACGATAATCGAAAAATCCATCCTTGTTACTTCACCATGCGGATGCTAGTCGTCTGCATTCTTTTCTCTATCGTGCTCTACACTCAACAGCGTTGTTGCGGAACAAATACTAAATATACGGAATGGGGAGTGAGTTCACACAGTTGTTTGCATATTATTATAATATGATGCAAAAGGAATGTTTGTCAATTTAAGTGTTGTGGAAAGGGGGCTTGCAACATATTCTGCTGCAATTGTGACGGTGGATGCAGACCTGGAGACAATAGAGACTGGAGACTCCCGGATTACTGTCCGTGGACCGGAAGGCGCGACAAAAGGTCCTTGGGTGAGTTTATTTTTTTTAATTTTATCGAGTCTTTCATGTGAAACATGCAATAATATGGGAAAGAGATATCGAAAGACTGCAAGAAAATGAGAGAAAATTTTTCCACAGTCCAGCAAATGCAATTTGCAGACAACCATTCTCAACGGCTATTCAACGATGTCGATGTGAACGGAGATGGACTGATTTCGGAGAAGGAAGGAAGCGAGTTTCTTCAGTTAAACTCCACGACAAGAGGCAGAAGAGCCCTCGGATGGTCAGTGTTTATAAATGAGTCATAAATGAGTGTTCTTCTTTAAAACGTAGGATAACAAAACAGAAAAAAAGTCGTTTTGTTTCAGATTTCTGTTCATATCCAACTTTCAACAAAAAAAATTAACGGTTTTAATTAATCTGTTGTTCAATTTCTTTGTCTGCGAATATTTCCATTTTTTCAATGCATGAATATCAGGTTTGCCGAAATCGACAAGAATGGAGACGGAGTCCTTCAGCATGCAGAGTTCGACAGTGATCTTGCTTGATGGAATTTCTCACTAATCAGTCGTTCGTATAAACTTTGATATCTACAACGGTTTCCAGTACATTCATGGAATTAACGTAATAAACGAACTAAAAGTGAATGGGCTGCGAGCGAAACTTTTCTTTTCACGTCAAGTGCATGGAAGACAATTTCTGAGCCAGACCATGCCTGAAATGTAGATAGAAATGTAGAACCCCTCTTTTTGAAGTAGACATTCATATCAGGTAGGTATTTCGAATATCACCTGTTCAACTCTTCGAAGAGAAATAGTCTTTTCTTCACGAAAATTCCATGACATCACTCCTTCGCTCTTCGCAGTTTTCAGCTGCAGCACCGATAGTGGAACCAGTTGTGGAAAGTGATGTTTATGCCTAACCTGCTTGTTATTTCGAAAAGGAGTCTCGAAAAGTCTGCACGTTTAGTATCACTTTGCCGCTTACTTTTTTCCCTTCCTTCTCAATTTATCATCCTTTTTTTTGAATGAATAGAATTTCAGAATAATCGGAGACCGATGTATGCTCCGAGCATAATTCAGCTCGTGTACGGAATTCCGGGCGTGTTCACTTACGTCATTGTGATTTACGCAATGCGAGTTCAACGAAGAATCTTATCAAGGAGTTTCATATCGATTTTTCAGCTTACGGCTACAATTGTGAGCTATTTTCATTTTGCACCCGTTGTGACGGCACTTTCAGAACACCGCTACGTGGATCAATAGTTGGATTGTTGTAAGACTGAAAAGAGAGGCATCTTTGGCATTTTTATACGAATGGGTTGCGAAACAATTTTTCTTGGGGTAAAATGAACCTCACTCAAGCCATGGAGAAAAATCACTTCAGAGCCACACTAGTATTTCTTGTCCAACAATTTTACTACGCTCAAAATATGTGCGTTCTTCTATTGACTTTCGACCGCTTTGCAGTCATTCATTCAATAAATCGGAAAACACAGGTTCGTCTTGAGATCGTCCCGCTGGAAATATCGATTGTTTAGATTTGGAGCAAGTCCTATTTATTTGTGGCAGTGCTCACACATGCCATTTGTTTGATTATCAACGTGGGGTCGAGGTACTTTCGAATAGTTTCGAAAATGTGTATATTTTCTAGATTTTTGTTCAACATCTCGCAATGCGTTCAAAGATATACGAACCTTCAAGAGCTTGTCCGAAACGCACTGAGCAATGTGGGTGGAAGTTGTTTTCACTTGATAAATACCAGCATAATTGCAGCCCTCGTTCATTCAACTCGCATTCGGGGCTCTTGTTTTTCTCGTTTGCTCGGTGCTAAATGTGAGGTTCAAAACAAAAGCAGTAATTCAAAACATCATCACAGATCATTTCGCTCAGAAGACTCATTGCTTTACGCGGAATTGCTTCTGCGTCAAGAGTACGAAAAAAATTTTTTGTCTCAAAACCAATCATATTTCAGGAAATTTCCTTCTTCCTCATCAGTCTATGCATATTCATAGCACAAATTCTCAATCTTCTCGTTTTCGTGAGTCCAATTAGTTATTCGTACTCTGAAACAATCACTTTGATTGGCAAAATGAAGTGGTGAATATGATTGGTAGGGATAGAATACTCAAAGCCTGCATCGGAAATCCTAGAAGTGCCTTAATAACTAATTAAAATTCATTGAAAATAATTTTCTAAAAATGATATGGATAGAATACCTTGTGAGTAAAGACATATCCTGGAAATGACCAAATTAACAAATTAAAATTCATTGAAAATAATAATCCATCCGTCAGACTCTCATCACCGTTGAGCTCGCAATCTACCAAGATGGGGACGTCATTCCCTATCACAATCTCATCTATGATGTGATGCTATTCGCTTCGGATCTCTTCTCGATCGGGCCTGCGTTGTGAGTTCTTGACATAAACTACAATAGGTGATAGCCGGGAACCATGTCCTTACAAGCGGGGCTGAGCTTGCGCGCCCTAACCATAGTAAAACTAAAGTTAGGAACTAAAGTTCGACAAAACTTGTTTTGTGGATCAATTCTTCGAGCTAGTTTTCATATTTATCAATATCAATCCTGCCTTCCCACACTTCCTCACCAGTGCGAGTATTATGTTTGGGGATACTAGCTTGAACTTTGCAGTTACACCCTGCTTCTGCCTGGCCCGGTTCGTCGACTAATCTCGCACGGGATCAAATCGACGATGGAGAGATACGTAGAGAGATCACAGAGTTCAGTTATGATCGTTGCTTGATTATGAGTTCATAGCTCGAAACGTCTCGAAAAGATGATAAAGATCAATCATCATCATTTTTCTCCTCTCGTCTCACTTCTGGCTTGACTAAGAAGATTTGCATAAGACTATGGTTGTTTCTTGATCTTTCGATTTCCGATAATGTGCGAGATCAACCTGAAACTAGTCTTCTCCATACCGAAAGTACAAAACTCTTTGAGTCTCGACTCTCCGAATACTGACAATTTCCACTGGACTATAATCTCGAATGATTTCTCAATTCACTAATGTAATTCAATTCTCGAGTGAGTAACACGACAATGAAGCTCTTTCTCTGCGTATGTAGCTTGAGCTGATCTAATGGACTGTAGCACTTCCGATCTCCATCGATTTCCCTTTCTTTTAACTGAACTTCCGCCTTCGAAAGTGCAACTCGAGACTGGTAATTGTCATGTAGAGAATCGTGTATCTCGAAACATCTTTTAAGCCAAGAAACGCGTTTATCTCAACTAGTATTTCCATGGCAGGAGCGAATTGCGTAGCGTTCAATGATCAAAGATTGAAAAAATATGAAATCTCGAACCAGAATTGCGCACGTGATAAGGTCACTAGATTACAATATGCGGAAAAGCAATGGATAAGGCACATATCGTGGTTCGCCGTACGGATTTGTTGAAGCACTGGATAACAAAATGAGCAAGTTGGGAAATGACTAGAAATTCCTAGCATGACTAGCATGAAAAGTGCGGGTGGTCTGAGTAACAATACATTATACAAAGCGTATCGTTCAATGGTTTCTCATCAACTCTAAGAAAACGAAACAGACCCAGGTAGGGGCAGCAACCCTAACAGAATGAGCATCGAAGTCCTAAGAGTTGAGAGAACCATAAATACCAAAGTCTCGTAAAGCAAAAGGATACAGGGGGGCAGTAGTGACTAGACAGTGGATGCGATTGACTAGAGAAAGAGTGAAATGGCACAATCAAAATAATATCGAAACATTAAAAAATGAGCCAGTTTGCATAGTTTGGGAGCAGCAATCCCTAGTACACAAATCAGAGTAATGTTACAACATTTACAAAAATACAACGAATACAAGAGCAATGTGCACTGAACAACCTAGCGAGAGGGCAGCAACCTCAGACTAGGAGTACAGAAACGAAAAAAGGGGTACGGTATTCTTGATTATCGATTGATTGTGCGTTGCGAGAGACCCGTGGGGAAGAACATCAGTGAAGGCGATTGGTAGCATCTATCGGGCGGCTGGAATGAATCGACGGGTTAGGTGCAGGGGTTATCATGGGTTGGAGCATTAGTAGGAAAGAGGAGAGTTTTCAATCGAAAGGGGATGTGTTTGAGACGAGTTATCAGTTCCAGGGCT
The DNA here is from genome assembly GCA_900490845.1 of Pristionchus japonicus. Lineage (NCBI taxonomy): Eukaryota > Metazoa > Nematoda > Chromadorea > Rhabditida > Neodiplogasteridae > Pristionchus > Pristionchus japonicus. The sequence goes on from LS499585.1 coordinate 306,350, forward strand.
CCCAGAGACAGAGAAAGATACCCAAAAAGAGGGCAGGCGCCAAGGGAAAGCACAGATTCACATGCGGGTTGATAGTTCTGAGGGTCGAAAGATGAGTGCTCAGAGGTGCAAAGCAAACCATGCGCCCCGTTTTCCCAGCTCGTTCAGTGTTCACTCTCTTTTCGCACAGCGATTTCTTACCGACCGCAGCGCGTCGCGGACGCGTCGCGGAACTTACCGAGCGTGAGTTTGGCCTGGCAGGAGGCGGAGCCGCCGTTGTTCTCAATCGAGCAGACGTAGTCGCCGGCTTGTGCGGCCGAAACGCGCGCCAGTTCGACCACCGACTTGTTGCCCGTCAGAGTGATCTGTGAAGGTATTAGGATACAAATGGTTTTCTTTGAAACTGCTATAGACTTATCTAAAAATTGATCAATGATAAACATGGCGTATTTAGACGAAAGTATTCTGATAGTGTTGGTTACAGTGAACTAAGCAGTGTGAATAGTTTGTTGAAGTGTTTTGTTGATTGATTACTGAGTTGACAGCGCATGAGACAAAATTACAGCGCTGTTGTACTCGACTTATCGACGTGGTGACTTGAAGACATTATGAGAAAGCGTTGTGTGTTTGTACAGCGTTAACCCTCACCTTGCACGTCGGGCTCGCCGCAAGCGGTCTTCCATTGTGCGTCCACTTCACGGTCGGGAGAGGGTTGCCGGCGATCTCAGCCGTGAACTTGACCGTGTGACCCTGTCAAGTTTTCGGTTAGTACCCCGCGGCCTCTCTGCAAATGCACTAGGTCGGATGAGAACGTTCGGATGATAACCTAATGGGCACCTATTGAGGGCGAGAGAACAATTGCTATGCAATGGACGGAATATGGTGCTCATCCGGCAGGTTATCATCCGAATGTTCTCATCCGAACTAGTGCCTCTGCAACAGTTCGGCTGGCATAAGCTGCAAGTGCTGCACCTGTCGGGCGCTGACGTCGCTGAGCTTGGTGAGGAACTGCGGGGCTCCGGAAGCCGTCGCCGACGACCCGCCTCGGGTGACTGTGGTGCCGGCGATGCGGCCCGTCTTGGCTGCAAAGCGGGTGAGTGATAAGCTGCGTGGGCTGCTGCAGCTAATTGTACAGCTAAGCAGAACAGCGAGTGTACTTGAAGTCGAAATCCATAGCAGCAGCTCTGTTACAACTACTGGAGCTGCTGTATGTTAGAAATCATTTTCGCGAGGCAACTTAAGCTGCAGTGTTTGAATCTGCACAGATAGCTCAAAGAAGGCGAACCAAGGCTGGTTGAAGCGTGTGAAAAGCATTTTCGAAAATTGCTGAAAAAACTCACGCGCAAGCACCAGATTGGCGACTGATGAAGCCTTGCCGGCGGGGTTCGACGCCTCGACCTTGTACTCGGCAACGTCCTCCTGAAGGGTGTTGTTGTTTTGACGATATAACAACAACAACAAAAACAACAACAAAAGCAAGGCTCAAAACAACAACAAACCTGTCTCGCGGCCTCGATCTTGAGGGTGGCCTCTCCACCAGATTGGGAGACAACGTACGCGGATGACTTCTTGATCGGCTCGTTGTTGCGGTACCACCGAATCATCGGGTCTGCAAAAGGATATTTGTTTTTTCCTATCTTTTGACTAATGAATAAAACCATTACTGTTGAGAGTTTTCTCTGAGCAAACTTGAGCTAGCTTTGAAGCATAACATGTCGAAATGCATTTTCTAACTAGAAACTTACCAGGAGATCCGGTGAACTTCGCGGTGAAGGTGGCGGCGCCGCCCTCGTTCGCGATCACGGGTTGGATCTAGAATTACAATCATTAATCGTATTTCAAGGCTGAAAGAGTCGGAATGTTCTTCTTCCGAACTAGATCCCAAATGAGGCTGGTGCAAGAGTGATCCGGTTGTGCTGTCATAGAATCCAATATTCTAGCAAATTCTCCATACCTGCGCAGTGAACCGGGGCGCCTCTAGCCGCGGTCCCTCTTCCGCACCCTTGCCCGTCTTGACGAGGTTCACGTTGAGACGCGCCTTGCATCTGGAATGCGATCAACTAAACTACTCGAATCGAAATGTGTTTCACAGAGACTACATCATCATTGAGCTTAGTGGAAGATTGATGCGTCTCCGCTAGACATGTTTGAAAATAATAAATCAAATTCTAACCTGGCTTCACCAGCAGCGTTCTTGGCGACGCACTCGTACACTCCAACGTCCTGAGAATGGTGGGTTTAGATGTTTCAGTTCAAACACTCATATTTCTTCCGAACGATTTTTTCATCATAACTGTGAACAAGTTGGTATGGTCACTGATCGTTACGAAAGCATTAGACACTCACGTTTGCTAAACGCATTACGATTTTAACACAACTGTGAACAAGTTCTTATCGGAACTGGTCGCAAAAGGCATAATTGCTTACCTGTGGCAGGGTCTGGGCGAGCGCGAGTGAGTGGGATCCGCCCGAGGACGATGCCGCGTAGCGACCGTCGTTCGGGAGGGCAGCGCCGTCCTATAATTAGTAAATTAGTAAATAAATTAACTGATTAATTAATTAGCGTAATAACTAACCTTGAACCAGCTGATCGTCGGCACCGGTTCTCCAGTGACCGTGCACTGGAAGGTGGCGGGAGCACCCTGCTGTATCCTGGAGAAGATCAAAGATCAGTCATGGAATCTTTTTTGAGATCAAAGATCAAACCTGAGGTCGTTCATTCTGGCGGAGAAATCGGGCGCCTTGCCCTTGTCGACTGCTTGCGTGACGGACAGAGAGGCGGAGGACTCGACTTGGCCTGGAATTTGTCCGGTAAGACAGTTTTCTCGAAAGTTGTCAATACAAAGATGTCAATAATTCGCTGTAGAAAAAATAAGAAAAAAACGCGCCAGGAACAGTTCGTAAATATGGTGCTGTCTCAAGTTGGAATAGGCAAAAGAATAGGACTGATCCTCACCAGCAACATTCTCCAGCCTGACCATGTACTCTCCGGCCTGCGTCGCCTTCAGTCGACCAATGTCCAGCGTCGAGCCCGTGTTGGTGGTCTTGATCTAAAGAGCACTTTGTTGTTTCCAACCCCTTACACTCTTTCCCTGATCTCTTGAAAAGTCGCTCATCTTTAGTGGCAAATTACAAGACGGAGGAGAAGTAGTCGTACCTGGGTCTCGAACGTGGGCTTGAGCTCCTTTCCGTCTCTGAACCACGTAACCTTGATGGGGAGAGCGCCCTCGAAGGCGACGAAGAAGCGGGCGGGCTGAAGATTATTTTAGATGAACTGTCTGCTTGATTCCATTTGAAGGGACAAGGTCTCATCTATCTATGTCCTTTGAAATTACATGTTCATGAAATCATAGTAAAATGCATAGTCTATAGAAAGCGACTAAGAAACGGGCGGGCTAAAATGTTGATTATTCTCCTGACGATTTTGAGTGTGCCCTATCGATAAAGCTTTCATTACAATTCTGCAAGGTATAGTTTCATGAACGAGTTGTGAAACATAATTAAATATTGTAAACAATAGCACTCGAAGGCAACGAAGAAGCGAGCTAGCTGGAAGCGTTTCAGAAATTTTATTCTTATTTTACTCGATGCCGAAGAACCACTAAGGTTAACTTGATACTCAGTTGAAGAAGTATTGCTGAAACATATTTGGTCTCAGCTCTACAATCAAACTTTCGGCTCGATTATCTCCTCTGCGAAAACATTTCCGAACTCAGAGTTGTGATATTGAGAGAACTGCAGAATGATTCCTCACCTTGCCAATCTCCGTCTTCAGACATTTCGTATGGAAAGTTTACAATAATCTCTACATTTTCAGCCTCACGTCCCTATTAGCCTCGAAATTATGCGATCTCGTTCACAAATATCCCACCTTGCCAATCTCTGCCTGCACCGGCTTCAGTTGTTGCGAGACGCTGACGGGCGCCTTCGCCGACTGGCCCAACTTCGTCGGCGTAGGCTGCAGAATCGCACTTTTATTGATTATTAGGATTTCACAGCACTTCGATGCTAACCACAGGAAGTCAGTTAGTCATACGCATTCCTCATTCACAATCATTCAATATCAACCACTTCCGTACATCATTCCATTCAATGCAGTCAGTTTTCAAAAACACCACTAAAACAGTCAAACTCCAGGCACTCAACAAATTATGTGAAAACTCAAAAACACAGATGCAATATTGAACCAACCACAGAGTGAGAAAACCACAAGGGAGGACATACACGAATCATGTGGAATCCAACAGTGCGTTCTCTCGGTCGGGAAGAGAACGAGTACTGCAGGCGAGTGACGCCCGTCTGCTCGTCGTTGAGGGCGTCCGAGGAGTGGTCGAGACCGGACGATGACGTCATCGACTCGCGCCGCTCACGGTACGTTTGGTACAGCAACTGAGGGGCATGCGGGTACGGTAGAACCAAGGAATACAGTAAGATTATCGATTGCAAGTTCACGGTACGTTTGGTACAGCAACTGAGGGAGTTTGTTTCATGCCGATACGGTTGAACCAAGGGAGATTATCGATTGCAAGACGCGGTACGTTTGGTACAGCAACTGATCATGCGGGTACAGTATTATCGATTTTCCATGCTCATGTGACGAAAATCAATGGGGACGATTCAACATTCTGGGAATTTCACATCTAAAAATATACGACATTCATTCATGCTTGGGATTGGACACTCTGAGGGAAAGTGGAGAATGAAACTGACCTTGTTCGAGATGGTGGCCTCGGGAATGATTCTGCAAAAGGTAAGCGGAATAATGGTTATTTTGGTTGGATGAGAACGTTCGATTGAATAAATGTGTCAAAATGCAGGACATAGCGTCCAAGAAACATATTCGAAATATGACAGAAATCGTCGAAACTCACGGTTTGACATTGACGGTCGACTCCTTGAGCGACTTCTCCTCGAGTTTGACGCCCTCGCCCTGGTTGACAACCTGGAAGCCTTGTTGTTGTTTTGGTTTGAAAACAATAACAACAACAACAACAATAACAGCAACAATCACAACAACAACAACTCGCCTTGGGCGCGAACTTCTGCTTGAGCGCAACTTGGTCCTTGTGAATGACGGTCTCTTCCTGAAAAAATAACTCATTAGAGTATCCTAATTAGCATAAAGGTGATTCGTATTCATTACGTGTTCATCAAACTCATCATCCGACGTTGATTCTGCCTAATTCGGTACTTGAATGCGAACCATTTTAGCGATTACTAGTTAGTATGTCTAAATAGCCCAATTTGCCTAATTACCTTGGGAACCTCGGGTCCCTGCTGGACTCCTCGCAGCTTCGCCTTGTCTTCTTCGATGCGGACATGACCGCCCTCGTTGACCTTTAAATATATTTTATTTATACTGAGCCTACCGTTCTCGAATTGACACTTTTCTCGAATCCGGTGGATATACTGATACTGAAACGTATTCATTAGAAATGCAAAACTTTTCATCTCAATCTCCTTTAAGAGGCCTTTCGACGGCAAGAATACAAACCTCGGAGGCCCTGGTGGGCTTGGCGAGCTTCAGGTTGACCTGATCACGCGCGGGCACGTTGACCTCGCGGGGAGGCGTGTTGAGGCGTTTGAAGCTGGAAGAGAGGATTGCGTCATCACTAGGCAACTTGAGGCGCATCAGTAGAATTGATGGAATTCAAGATTGAGCTGAGGTTGAAAAAGAGTTCGTACCGTCCCTCCACATTTCCCAACTGCTTCTGTCCACTCTGCGCCCAGTCGGGCGTCTCGTCGCGTGGTTGCTTCTCGGCCTGGAATTTATTTGGGTCAAAATAAAAGCAAAACATTCACTAACAACAACAACAACAAACCTTTTCCTTCGGCCGCGATCGCAGATTTACCTTCTCCATGTCCTCCTTCTCGGGCGTGTACCGGGAGACCTGGATTTATCAAAATTTGTTTTTATTTGTTCAAACAGTCTGTTAAGATATGTTTCTACAACATGCTAAATTGTGCGAGTTTCGTATCTGTTGATAGACGCGTCATTTCTTACTCACGAAACAAATATCCGTAACTTTCCGGACTTGATGCATATTTAAAAAAGTGTTTTGTTCATCAGAAATAATAAAAAAATCTCCGTACCTTTCCAGCCTTGAGACTGACGGGTTCCAGCTCGAGTCCCTTGAACTGCTTCTTCTCTTGCTCGACCATCGAGAGGTGCTCGTAGAGGTCTTCCTGCAATGAATCGTTTTGACAGTTCAATTGGCAGTTCAGGTATCATCTACGCAAAGATTCTCCTCTACGTGTGGTTCGACTTCTAGTTTTCTATGCTAAACACTGATGCTGATTACATTGTTCAGTATCCACTTCTGTGATCATATTGCGGAAAAAAACGTACCTTTGGTCGCATGAACTTGTTGATGAGCTCCTCGCTCTCCAGCGGCTCGATGGGCGTGCGGGATCTGAGTGAATTCGAATGGATATATTGTCAATTTCATGACAAAAGTGGTACCATTCTGAGCAAGAAGACGTTAAGGCTCATGTTTTTAGCCTCAAGGAATTCGAAAGTAGCAAACCTCTCGACATGCATCAGCTTCTGCGGGTCGGCCTTGGGCGCCGTCTCGAACGCCTCGCCCAACTTGCCCATAGTCTCCTGCGAAGGATTATTTATTCAATCATTGCTCAATTTGTTTCGTTCACCGACTATGCTTGAACGCGTTTCACAAAACGTGATGTGTTTCAGCGAGTGTTCGTAATCTGCGCGATACACAGATGGTCAGTATAGTTCAGTTTTCAATTCACAGATGTCTGTTCCATCTCATCCACCTAGTCTTACTACTCATTGCACTCTCATTCTATTATGATCTGTCCCTACTTTCCTTATAGACTCAATAGGGAAGGCATGCCAAACGCTTGGAAGTTTCCACTACTAGCCTTCTTCCAGTTGACCGCCCTCTGCTCCATCTCGTCCGCAGTGACGAACTGCGTGGGCTTCAGCTTGTGCTGACGGAAGTCGTTGTTCTGCAAACAAATTGATATTTCGAAATCCTAAAGATCAAAGATCAACTCCTGACCTGGAACACATCAAGGGAAGCCGTAGCCTGAACTTCACCCTCGGAATTGCGAGCGACCACGACGATCTGCAGAGATCAAAGGTCGACATTTCATTAGCCGCAAATTAGAAAAGGGGCGGAGTCTAAAAGCGGGCGGAGTCTATTTCGAAATTCGTACCTCTCCGGCGTCCGAGATGCGGCAGTTCTGGATGGTGAGGTAGTGGATGCCGTCGTAGTGAAGCTTGTGCCTGTGTCCATGGAGGGCCTGGTTGCCGTTGATGTACCAGGTGACCTGCGAGGATCGATGGTGAATTTTAAGGTTCTTTCCGATTCAAGGAACGTATTCGCTGTAGTTGACTGCAAGGATTGAAACAGCATTAAAATTCGATAAACCTGTCAAAAATGGACACGGATGAACAGTTTCAGGCGTTAGCAGAGCCTTCAGGAGTTGTTAAGTTCGAATCACGGACTGATGAGAAAAAATAGATCACCTTAGGCTTGGGCACGCCGATCAGGGCACACTCGAAGCGGGCCACCTCGTTCTCGGTCACTTGCAGTGGGCGGGGCTTGATGGTAAACTCGGGTGCCTGCGAATGTTCACATTTAGTGCGTTTCACCGGTACAACAAATTGAGTTCAATCGAAAGAAGTCAATGGTATCCGATCTTCTTTCGATACAGAAGAATAAAAAAAGCGTAAAGAAACGTTTGCCTCTTTTTTATCGGGTATCGTTATCTGTAGCCCTTCATTCCCACCTGTCTCTGCTTCTGCTGAGCGCCGGCGCCGTCCTGCTCCGACCAGTACAGCTTGCCCTGGTCCTTCTTCACGCCGGAGACCTGGCGAGGGAAGGAATCAAGTCAGTTCGCGAATCAACTGATTCGTAAACCTAGTATCCCTACGGTAATACAACACTTAGTAGAGCGAAAATCAGTCCATGATAGTGAGCTACCGTATCCCCACAACACCGTACCCTCAATCCCTGCGGCAGCTGTCTATCAGTGATGATGTGCTACCATTTCAATTACGGTATTTCCTCAGTCCGTGATGCTCTACCGTAACATCATATTGGCTACCGTACCCTCAATCCCTGCGGCAGCTGTCTTTCAGTGATGATGTGCTACCGTATTCTACCGTAATCAAGCTACCGAAGTCAGTCCGTGATAATCTACCGCACCCTCAATCCCTGCGGCAGCTGTCTATCAGTGATGATGTGCTACCGTATTCTACCGTAATCAAGCTACCGAAGTCAGTCCGTGATAAACTACCGTACCCTCAATCCCTGCGGCAGCTGCCTGTCCGTAATGATGTGCTACCATCTCAACTACCGTATCCTCTGTGATGCTCTACCGTAACAACATATTGGGTACCGTACCCTCAATCCCTGCGGCAGCTGCCTGTCCGTAATGATGTGCTACCATCTCAACTACCGTATCCTCTGTGATGCTCTACCGTAACAACATATTGGGTACCGTACCCTCAATCCCTGCGGCAGCTGCCTGTCCGTAATGATGTGCTTGCCCGTCGAGCAGCCCAGCTTTGCCGAAGTCATTGTCTGACCGAACTTGTTCGTGGCGACGCAAGTGTACTCGCCTGGAAGAGAATTGTATTATTTTTCAAAACGTTCTCTCAGAGCAATCAGTTATGAGGAAACCGAAGGAATTGTCTATAGTTGATGAAACACATTCGTATTTTGCACGAACTTTGTGGCAAGATGAATTGAATTCAGAATGAAAATACAATCTTAAATAATAATTAATTAAAATCACCAGTGTCATCGGGCAGTGCGTAGAGCAGATCGAGGCAGGCGAAGCCGAAGTCGAGCGTGGAGCGGAAGCGGTGACCTGCGAATCGGTTATTTGTTGGGCACAGAAAGGCTACGCCAATAGTGGGGCAAGGAATTGATTTCGATAACCAATGATGAGTGATTATGACAATTCTGATACACAGTTTGCGAATTGCTTATTGCTTGACGATTCAAACAAAAGTTCAGAGATGTTTCTTCAATGTCGAGTATGATGTATGTTTCACAGTTGATTCAATAACTGATCATGCGCTGTGAATTTCAATTCTAGGCAGGCCGCTCATATAAAAAAAACCAACCACGAGTTCTCCAATCCTTTGGAAAAAAAGTCAAATGCATGCCCGTGAGTACCCGCAAAAAGAGGGGTAACGGAAATGCCCATTATATTTTCATTCTCCATCATCCCGGGTAACTCTCATTCTTCACTCCTACCCGGTCGGGTTCAAATCTCGTGTTACAAACTCTACTATCCATCGTCTACTCACCGATCAGGACGGGCTTCTTGTCCTTGTACCACTCCAGCTTCATGTACGGATCGTTGACGGGCGCGACCTGCGGGAGAGATCAAAGATCAATCATCATCGATCAATTATCGATCGATCAGTAGTCCTAACTACAGTACCCCAACCGTACCTGGGTCTCGAACCGGGCGAAGTCGCCCTCCTCCACTCCGATGTTCACGAGCGGAGTGAGGAAGACGGGTGAGCGCGCAGCCGACTCGTCGTAGATGTCCTGTGATTGAGATGTTTTATACGAGTACCGATCGAAAGTGAGTGCTCACACGCGCTCTCTCTCACTCTGATACTACACAAGAGTGCTGAAATAGCAGCGCGAGTCTATGATTCGTCGTAAATGTCCTGACTCAATGTCCTAGGGAATATTTTGCAATACTTTGTTTAATCGGTCTCCCCTGTTCACATCACTCTTGTTGAATCTCAACCACTCATAAGTTTATTGTGAATCTTAACTGATCCTCAATTACATTTCATCGCGAAGAGCAGATTTTCAAGCATGGTCATAGAGCTATCTCACCTCAGCCTTGAGCGCAAGCGGCGCCTCCGTGTGCTGACGGAAGTGCGACTCCAGGGTATCCTGAAAATCAAGGATCAATTTCTGCCATCTTAAGCCCCGCCTCCTCAAGCCCGCCCCATCTGGCTCCGCCCCATACCTGAACAGTTCCGTGCGCCTGCGCGCCGAACTCGAGTCGCTTGCCAGGCAGCACGGTGATGCGCGTCTTCGTGCGGGCCTGAATGGAAGATTGAATAATTAGCAAATTGATAGTCAATCGGTGCAAGGAATGGACAACTCTAATAGAGACTTTTGCGGTCGACTTAGAGTAGTTTGGTGAAGAAATGCGAGCCTCACCTCGCCCTTTCCGTTCTCCGCCACCAACTCGTAGTCGTCTTTATGTTTACTTGCTTTCTAATTATTGAATGTCATCGAAAGTATTTCGGTTGCACGCTTTTGCCAGACTTATAGTGTTGAAAAAGATTTAAAAGTCTCACCTCGCCCTTGCCGTTCTCGGCCACCAACTCGTAGTCGTCTTTATGTTTACTTGCTTTCTAATTATTGAATGTCATCGA
>LS499585.1:341222-364688 GCA_900490845.1 Pristionchus japonicus
TGAAAAAGATTTAAAAGTCTCACCTCGCCCTTGCCGTTCTCGGCCACCAACTCGTAGTCGTCTTTATGTTTACTTGCTTTCTAATTATTGAATGTCATCGAAAGTATTTCGGTAGCACGCTTTTGCCAGACTTATAGTGTTGAAAAAGATTTGAAAGTCTCACCTCGCCCTTGCCGTTCTCGGCCACCAACTCGTAGTCTCCGTTATCCTCGGGGTAGGCGTAGAGAATGTCCAGAGAGACGAAACCGAACCTGAATGAGAGTTTGTCATTAGCAAATTGTTGAAAGTCTACGAAACCAGATGCATGAATGTCAAACTCACTCGAAGGAAGGACGGAATCGGGAAGCCTCGGGCAACGGTGCTCCGTTTTTGTACCAGCGGACCTGCGATGATGCGATTTGACGGAATTTTTACTATTTTTGCAAAGCCACTGCAGGACACATTGAATGCCATAGTTCTCGCAAGGTTTCTACTAGCGGTGAAACTCAAGTAAGTGAAGACTCTGAACTGAAGATTACCTTGAGCAGCGGGTCGTGGATGGGCGTGACGCGGCACTCAAGGTGGATCGATTCGCCCTCCTGAAAGGTTGGTCTTTGATCTCTGATCTTTGATCTTTCGATTTTCGAAATGGACTCACAGCCGTGCCGTCGATGGTGTCCACGAGCGGCTGCACGACCGCCGGAGCGTCCTTAATTATGGTGATTAATTAGTAAATTAGAATAATTGATCTTTGCGGTAGCCTCCGTGATATCCGCCCCTTTTGATCCTTGATCTTCGAACTCGTGATCTTTGATCTCTCTGACCTGCTGAGTGATCGACTCCACAACGACATTTCCGACGGTCTCGACGCAGCCCTTCGAGGTGGAGGCGATGCATCTGGGAAATATGATTTTGAACGTGTCTCACCTCTCTATGATTCACTAGGGTCAGGTTGCGTTTCAGTTCTGCCACATAGCCTGATCGCTTTGTCAATTACAATCCCTTGTAGGAACCTTGGCAAAACAAAAAAATCCAGATCATCCTAAAACGTGCGTTGATGCGTTTCGAGTTCGCTTACATGTACTCTCCCGAAACGGGTGTTTGATCAGCAGCGTTTTTCTTTGCTTTTCAACCTTCTGTTGCTTTTTGGGGGACGCTCGCGCATTGCGAATCGACTATGATTAGTGAGTGTAGGTTTCATCATTCTAATATTGCCTGGCTGCGCTTCTAGTTTTGATTAGTGGTTGTATGCCGATTTGAGCGAAAAATAGAAAAAAAATATCTGAACTATATCGGAAACGCTTTGCCATATGACGGAATATCCTCTCTCTCACCTGTACTCTCCTGAATCCGCCGCGATCAGGTGCTTGATCAGCAGTGTTAAACTCATCCCTTTTGAATTGTTTAGACCTTCGCACATTTCAATCTTTCATCAACTATGATCTCATTAGGTTTCAACGGTTTTCTATAGCGAGGATGATGACTAATGCTTGATCCGCGTCCTGCTTCTTAGATAAAGACATGTAATATCCAAAATATCCTCCCTCTTCCTCACCTGTACTCGCCGGAATCCGCCGCGATCAGATGCTTGATCAGCAGGGTCGCAACGCCGAACTCGTTCGTCTGCGTGATTCTGTTCGAGTACCTGCAAAACAATCGTGTTCCGGGAATAACACGCGATTCCGACTTCCTGGTTTTAGCACCGACAACTTACGGGATGGCGTGGCCGTTGTGCTGCCACTCGATGCGCATTGTTGGGTCGCCGATGGGCTCCAGCACGCAGACGAAGGCCGTAGCGTCGGCCTCGTTGAGCTGCAAAGGTCAGCGGTCTTTCTTTGGGTTTTCGAAATTTCTCAAATAAATTCGGTTATGCTTCACATCTATAACGAATTACTTGAAATTCAAACGTAGTGATTTGAAACATGACCCGCGTAGAGAAAATCTAATAAAATAAGAATCGCAAGCAAAAGCAGTATCATCTGACTCTGTCCACTCTGTCGGTGAATAAAGAGTAAATATAAGCTAACCTGTCCCAGATCCGCCAGTTCCGTGGTGAATCGGGGCGCGTCGAACTCCTGCGGCGGCAGCTGCAGGTCGTCCTTCGGGCTGCAAGGATCGATCAATCAGTTTATCAAAGGTAAAAGTAATGGTCATCCCGTTAATTAAGTCACTTTCGTCCTGCGAGTCAGTTGCTAAATGAGATTGGGGCAAAACTCCAATCGGTGCGTGAAATAGCGTATTTACTTCATTTTCAGGTCGCTCGTTCCCGCGTGTAACTTCTCACACAAAAGCGCCGTTTGTTTAGTTTTTCGAAACGGATCTATAGATCTTGGTAAATACAGTAAGCAACCGTATGAATACTACAGTAAGCTACCGTACCGGTTGATCCAGTTGTCCAGCTCGGTGATTCTCTCCTTGCGCTGGTCGGGCGACATCCACTCGTACGAGACGCCGGACTGGCCGACCACCTGGAGTATTGATTGATCAGTTATCGATCGGTCTTCAGAGGATACCGTAATCTACCGTAACCCACCGTACTCACCTTGATCTCGCACTCGCTCTCCGCCTGTCCCTTCTCGTTCGAGATGCGGCAGGTCCACTTGCCTGCAAATTACAGGTTGATCTTCGATCTCTACTTTAGCTTGTGCTAAATCCTAGTCATTTTTTTAGAGAAGATGAAAGCGTCGGATAAGGCAGTCGGATGGCACTTTTTTAGGGCTCAAATCAATGAATGAATGAACTGACCAGTGTCCTGGGGCTCGGCAGGGCAGAGGTCGAGCACGACGAAGCCAAAGTCTGTCGTCATCTGCAATGGAATCGAGTTAAACTGCTCGCAAGGTATTTTCCCCCAATTCCTTTTCTAAAATTTGAAAAATCAATAAATAATGAATACATTTCACTGGAATGTGGTACAATTCTCACCTTCATGCGAGCAGAGTTGGGCATCGGGAAGCCATCCTTCAACCACTCGACCTGAAAACGGTGTTGATGATCCGATATGCTTTAAGTTCACATCAATATCCGAAACATGTGAAAGATTCATTGAAATAGCCGCTTGTCATTGAATAATATTTAATAACTTCGACAACCTAGTTCTCATGGAAATTCTACTTACCTTGAGTCTCGGATCCGCCACAGGCTCAATCTGTGCCTCTAGATGGGCAATCTGGCCCTCGAGCAGCTCGGGCGGGGACTAAAACGAACGTTCCATCAACCTAGTTCAATTCCCTGTTTGATCCTCGGTCTTTGATCTTTGGTCTCTGATCTCCGATTCCACTTACCTGGATCTGGGTCATGAACTTCGGCGGGCCGTGGTCGACATCAGGAGCGTCCGGTCGGGCGGGACGCGGTGCCTCGATCTCGGCGATTCTGACACAGATCAAAGATCAGTTCACGAATGCTTCTTGGAATGGTTGAAAGATGTACGAAAAGTTCAAAGATCAATCTCTAAGATCAAGTACCTCTTCGCAGCTCCGCTCATTCTCTCGGGCAGCTGGGATCTCGAGATGATGCCCTCCTTCGGACGGCACTCCAGCTTGGTCGAGGTCACCGCCTCACCGACCTGGAAAGATGATAGTTGATCTTTGATCTTTGATCTATGATTTTCACTGATATTCAGTTCCGAGAGGGCAATTTGACTGCGATTCGAAATGAGAAAGCGATTCGAAAAATATCGTTTCAATATCGCTTCGAAAAATTGAATTTTCAACCCTAATATTCAATCCCTTCGAACCTCATTTTACTGAATGTTTCGCCCTGGTATGGGAATCGCATCCAAGGTAAAGGTGAGTCCTCATTTCATTCTCATTACACCGTAAAGAAAAAAAGCCCGATTTTTGGATATAGTTTCTTTTCGAAAGAAAATCAGAAAGACATTCAAGGTGAAGACGATCCCTCAATTCATTCCCACGCTGAAACTCACCCTGTTCACGGCGCGGCACGAGTACTCGCCCGAGTCTTCAGGGTAGACGGGCGAGATCTTAATTGGGTTGTTAATTAATAAATTAAATGAGCAAATTAATTATGCTAATTAGATAATTACCTGCAGCACGCAGAAGCCAAAGTCGGAGATGGGCTTGACGCGCGAGCCAGTCTTGAGCGGCGCGCCGTTCAGGAACCATTGCACCTGAATAGATGACGAGTTTTATTTATCCACCTTTCACAATCTTCAATGCTCCGAGAGGGGAATATCAAAATTTCTTCCATAGATTCAGCATGCTCCGAATCAATATAAATGTCGAGCCATTGTTTCAGTTCTTCAAATTTGAGCCTTTGCAGCAGCTGCAACTCCTCACCTGCAGCTGGTTGTCATTGACCGGCTCGTATCTCGCGGTGAAATGCGCTCTGTCTCCCTCATCGCAGATCACTGGAGCAGAGAGGGGCTCGATGAAGACGGGAACGACCTCCTTGAACTGAAAAAGACAATTTTCAGCTGTTTTCTATGACTTCTCCGTCATCTGCTCTACTAAAAGGCTAAGAATTTCGCTCAAGCTAGAGCAAAGATCAAAGATCAAGGCCTAACTCGTGATAAAGTTGACAACAAACCTCATCGACAACCTCCTCCGGCCTTCTGTTACGCCACTCCTCGAGCTGCTCAACTGCACGGGCCTTTGCCTCGCTCTGTAAACATTCTCATTTCAGAAATAAGTCACTCCTCGATAAACACGGTTGTGCGCCTACCGTACCTGGGGCTGCAGCAGCAGGCCGCTCTTGGTCTCGACGTCGATGGTCGCCGAGGTGGACGCCTCGCCGGCCTCGTTCGACACGCGCAGGGTGTACTCGCCTGGGCGAGGTTTTCTATTAGTCGCTAGTCGAAATTAATCATTGAGTTTCACCAGTTCTACTAAGTTTTAATGGATTTGAACTTCAGCAATTCCTCTCTAACGGTTGGTGTAACAAAACAAAACAATTTTGGCTGTAGGCTTCGCCCACTTTGATGGGGCGGAGCTTATCATTAATTAATTAATTAATTAATTAGATGATTAATTAATTAATTACCAGCATCGTGCGAGAGCACCGATAGAATCTCGAGAATGGCGAAGCCGAAGTCGTTCACCATCTTGTATCTGAGAATGGACAGATTGATTTTTGCGAACTATCCAGGACGAAGAAGATCGAATGTTTTGAAAATTTCACATTACTCTGGAGAAAACAATGGAACGCCGCACCTTCCTTATCAACTTCCTTTCCCATGACAATCTGTAGAAAAGCAATGTACCTGTTGGAGTGGTGCAGCGGATGGCCGTTGCGGAACCACTCGACCTGCAAATGTTTCAGATTTTAAACTTGAGTTTCACGATTACTTCTTCATAATTCCGGATTCATAAACGTCAGTACCGCTCGACGAAAAGTTGAACAAAAAAACATATCTGCATTGACGCTTCATTGCCCCGAAAGATATCAAAGATCACCTTCACATTCGGGTCGTTGACCGGAGTGTACTGGGCCTCCAGATGGGCGGAGCTTCCCTCCTCACTGCCTCCCGACACGACCAGCTGGGCGGTGATTGCGGGCTGCTCGGCGGCCGGGGCCGGGATCTGAGATGGAGGGGTACGGTAGGTTACGGTGTTGAATGCATCAGCCGATAATCAGTGCTACTGCAGATTATTGTATTCTACGGTTCTGCATTAATCGTTACTGTTAATTTGTGTAGGCTGCGGTAATGACTACGCCAATCGATAATCAATACAACTGTGTAACTGTAGATTACTGTCGTCTGCATCAATCAATAATCAGTGGTACTGTAGGCTACTGTAGGCTACGGTATTACGGTATCCTAATCAATCGATAATCAGGGTCAAACCTCCTCGGGCAGTGGCTTGGGCGCCTCGATCTCCTGGATTCTCTGCAGCGATTGAGGCTGAAGGGAATCGTACGCGATGCCGTCGCGAGTTACGACGTTCAGCGAGGTGGAGACTGGAAATTGATCAAATTTCAAAGATCAAGTACCGTACAACTACAGTATGCTAATGTAGACCCTCGCTCTACCGTGCCCAGTATCGATCAACCCTGTGGCAAGTGATCAAAGACAAAGTACTCTATTACAGCACTCTGCCGCCATAACCTATATGCTACCGTAACCTAACATTGATCGATACCGTACCCTGGGCCTCTCCCGCGGCATTCTTCGCCACGCACGCCCAGTCTCCGGAGTCGCGTCCGTCCACCGAGCCGATGTCCATGATGACCCAACTGGAAGGAAGATACAATAACCCAAGTGTTGAGTTGAGCCAGTTTCACGATTAGATCAGAACCATGATGACCCAACTGCAATTCGTTTATAGTAATCCAGAAATGCTTGATGAGCCAGGTCAGAGTCATGATCGTTGCTAGTCAGGTACAGAAACCCCCAACAATGCAATCCCAATTGGGCATTGCGTAGTTCATTGTCGATTGGAAAATGGCTTGAATGATCTTTGATCTCTCCTACTCACCCGAAGTCGTTGATCATCTTTGCACGCGACGAGGCGGCAATCGGCTGTCCGTTGAGGAACCTAAAACATTCGTTTTTGAAGATGCCAAACAGCGAATATCACAGCTCTCATCGATCAAACACAACTATCGGAGAGGAGCATGTAAATAAGAATTTCGCAAGTATTTTTCGTGGTTATGTTATTGGTGATTGCTACTCGCAAAAACGATTCGATCTTAACTTTTCCCTCTTCTCACCAAGTAATAGTCATGTTGGGGTCATCAATGGGTTCGACAGTGGTCTCGAAGTGAGCTGGCTGTCCCTCGAAAAGCTCGGGAGGCGCGGCGAGAGGCGAGATGAACTTGGGCGCCGGCTTAATTAGGTCAATTATGCTAATTAGCCTAATTAATCAATTAATAAAGTACCTTGGGCGCTGCCTCGACCTCCTCCAGAGCAGGGCGGGGAGCCTCGATTTCCTGAACAGAATATGTTTTGAGAGTAATGACAGTGTCAAGGATGGAGTATGTTTCACAGCATCCGTGTAGTTCTTACTTTGCACAACTGGACAATAGTTCAATAATTGTCTTTTCAAACATGAAATCTCAATCACGACATCCGAATTTGCGATACGAAATTCGGACAATATCCCTCATTTTAAGAAAAGGATGAAGCGTAGCATTCCATGACCAACCTGGATTCTCCTCCAGCTCTCCTGGTGCTGCGTATCCAACAGGAGGGCGTCCTTGCCCTGGCACTTGAGAGTGGCTGAGGACACTGCTTCTCCCGCGTCATTCCAGATGCGCAGTTGGTACACGCCCTGGATGATTTATCTTTGATCTCTGTCACTTCACAACAGATTTGCACTTTCGTGAGATATTGGGGCATAATACTATGGAACTGCATTAGCTACGGAACTCTGCGCAACAAACCTGATCCTCAGGATACGCGTATCCAATGTATAGGAATGCCACTACTTGCTTTCCTAGCTTGCCATAGTGTATTGTGGCTCCTTTTATGGTTTTATCGATTTCTTACCTGGTCCTCCGGGTACGCGTATCCAATATCCAGGATGCAGATGCCGAAGTCGTGCGAGATGGCGTACTTGTTGCCGTGGGCGAGTGGCTGGCCGTTGCGCAGCCATTCGACCTGAGGAGGAGTGGTGTTTGATCTTTGACTGTTATTCGCTTCAATTGTTCAGTGGAGGAAGATTAACGTGGAATTTTGATCTCTCCTCACCTTCAATCCCGGGTCGTTGATGGGCTGGATGGTGGCCTCGAAGTGTGCGGGCTCTCCTGAGATGGTCAAAGATAAAGATGCGACCACAATCAAGGATATTTTAGTGTCTCGAGAAAGCCTGTTAGCGAGACCTACGTATCTCCTGATCTCTACGTATACATTTTATTCATTTTAGATACATGGAACGCTGATAAAATCAACACTCTGAAAGAGTAAGTGAATTTGAAAGATCTGTGAAACCCAACCAAACCAAACCTCCTCATCAGCTTGCACACTTTTCAATCATGGTGTCAATACGCATTCAGTTATGATCTTTGATCTCTCACCCTCATTGCAGTCCACATCGGCGATCTGCGTCACGATGGTGGGCGTGTCGTACACTGGAGCAGGCGCGTCCGGAGCTGCTTCCTTCAAGAGGCCGGGGATAAGAACAGTAAATGACGGCTCCATGCAAAATGATTTGAAAATAGCAAAACCGGTAAATAAAGACCGGTTGTGACCTTGGGCGCCTCGAGGATCTGAATCCTCTTCCACGACTCCTCGTGACGGGTCTCGCGAAGGACGGCGTCCGTGCCGGCGACCTGGAAATGCAAAATGAATAATGTTAAAACAATATTGGTAATTTTAAGAACATTTTGCGCTCAAAGTAGCCCGAGTACTACTCATATTCGGCTTATTGGTTGTTGTTTTATTTGCAAGAACAGTGTGTCTCTCGTATCGCAATATTATCGACCGTCAAGCTTATTGCAAAACGCTGAAGCATATCTGGATACACAGCGAATTTAAAGGGCAATCAAAGAGGAGAAGATTGCCGAGTGTAGAGCACCATATACTTGATTCTTACCCAAGCCTGGTTGCTGCGTGCCGCGGCCCATTCCTCCGCCGATTTCTGCCGAACGCAGAAAACGCGCAGGTAATGGGCATTTGACATTTCCAGGTCGGGGTTTCCGGTCGTAAGCCAAGGGTTAGATATACTAGACAGTATATCAGGGTTCGATCGATCGCGAGGGAGAGCCAACTAGCGTGAGCACGGGAACACTGCGGGTGGTGGAAGTGGCTTTCCTTATCTCCCCTTCCCCTGACATCTCAGCTTTTCTCTCTAGACGCGCGAGATAGTGGCAAAATCGAGAGAGTCCAACAGAAAACTCTTCAGATCTCTTGTCAACATGCCACCCCGCTACGCGAAAACTGTTTGCGCAAGCCGCTTGCGCTAGAACGATCGGAAGAGAAGAAAAAGCGCGACGCGGCAAAAACTCGCGATTCGGGAAGGGCTTTGCACTAGTGATAAGATGATAACGCTCTTTGGGCCAGACTGTGGTTTGTTGCGGATATTCAATTGGTTCAGTGCACGAGCAATAGATCAGCCTAGTGGAGTGGTGGGAGGTGTAATTATCAAATTGGGAAATTTATTGATTAGGAAATATTACCTTGACACTGGCGGAGCTGGCAGCCTCACCCTGGTCGTTGGCGATGTGCAGCGTGTACATTCCTGAACGAGAAATATTGATTTCATATTTGTTCGTAAACTTTTATTTTTGAAACTCGTCATGGTGAAAAAGTTCTGAACGTAGATTGATTATTTTTTCCAGGAACTAGAGGCAGCGATACTATCATCAATTTTCTCATTCAACCTATCAGTCGAGCCTGAAACTCATCTCAACAACCAAAACACCACAAGTTTCTGTCTTTCCGGGAAAGAAGCTCTAATTCTCAAATTGCCTAGGGTACAATGAAACGGCAACCTCGATTTCGATAGCGTACCATTATGGTCGGGATTGACCGACAGGATGTCCAGCGTGGCCCAGCCAAGTTCATGTCTGGTCTTGACCAACTGTGAGGCACCGATGGGCGCACCGTTGCGCTGCCATTCGACCTGCAAAGCGCGTTGTTAATCGATGATCGTTCTCGTTCCTGATCAGACTTCAGAGCTTCCAGAAACAATACCATTTCACCCGAAAATTCTGAGTCAAGACGATGCCATACTCAAGAGAGTCAGAATTGAGAACTCGACAAACCTTGAGATCGGGATCTCTCGCGGGCATGAACGTAGCCTCGAGATGGACAGGCTCGCCCTGAAATATTCATTGTTTCATGCAACGATTATACTTTCGTATGCGTCTCCGAAGTAGACTTTGAAAGACAACTATGTGACTAGTCACTTCCACTTCTCTCACTCCTCATTCCGCGTACTCTCTTGCGTAAAAAGCGGTCGATTTGCATAGTAAGTGACTAGTCACATCGTTGACTTTCAAAGTCTACTCCGAAGGGAGAAGCAGGAAAGTGAAGCCAATCGATGCTTCGAGAAGAAGAGTTACCTCAGGAATGTCCTGCACGGACACGAGCTGCGTGAGGAAGTACGGCTTCTCCTTCTGGATGACCTCCTCGATCTAAAAAAAGACATGTTAATTACATAATTTCAGACAAGGACAGTTGATTTTTAAGCCACAAATGCAGCGAGATCGTTCAAATTTGGAAGCTACTCTAGTTCTGGACTAAATTGCTTTGAGGTTTGATATTGTATTGGCAAGCGAAATTATCTGTGAGCAAAGCAAGATATCCATTTAATTCCGAATACGTACCTCTTCAACGATCTTGGGCGCCTCCAACTCCTGGATTCTCTGCCACGACACGGGGTGCGCGGAGTCGAGCAGGAGTCTCTCATAACCTGTAATTATACAGTTATTTTGTTTCCTAGATTATCACGATTTTGCTTAGTAGACAGAGCTACGAAAGCTTCCGGTATGCTTCATAAGAAGTACGAATGTGAAAGAACGCGATGAAGCCCATGCGCAGGAGGGAGAAGAGGGAAAAAATACTGAAAATAAACGAACCGTCGATCTTGACTGTGGCTGAGGTCGATGCCTCGCCCTGGTTGTTCCAGGCTCTGCAATTATGCAAATTATCACTGTAATCAATCTATAATGCATCACTACAATATTCCACAGTACCCCAATACCGTACCTGCACGTGTACACTCCCGAATCGTGGGGAAGCGTGTGCGCGATTGTGAGGATGGCGTTGCCGAACTCGTACTCTTGACGGTAGCGATTGGCTGGAATTATCGATTTTCAGTTACTTGATCAAAGATCAATCCCTCTCACCATTGAGAATCGGCTTGCCGTTGAACAGCCACTCGATGCGCATCGACGGATCGCCAGAGGGCTCGACGAGACCGTGAAGCTCGACCACCTCAATTTTACTACTTATTAATACAATTTTAAAAATCGTTCCACGAATCCTTGATGAAACCCCGAAATTCATCCATTTAAAATGCGTTTCAGCGCTCAATGATCTTATTCGAAACACGTCGATCGCCAATATCGCTCGTGCATCCTGTCTAAAATATCAAACCTGTCCCTCTCCGACATTGTCGACGTCGGCGAACGGCTGGATCCACTGCGGCTTGTCGAACTCGCGCTCGGGCGCCTCGAGACGGGCGTACTGTAATGATTATTGATTGACCCAGCAATTTCATCATCTGCGCGATTGCTACTTCGGACCATGTCTAAGTAACACAAGAGCTTCGTTTTCTTGCACCGCATGATCGGAATGACTTCAATGGAATGACGCATGACTTAAAGAAGGCTTCAAAGGAGATCAATTACCTTATCAATAGCCTCCATCTCTCTGATCTTCTGCAGCGAGGCGGGGTGTTGGGTGTCGAGGAAGAGCGAGTCCTCACCTGGAATCAGTGGAGTTAGCGGAATACTAACTTTTTGTCCCAAGGAACATAAGGATCCATGTAACAGTTCAAAGATCAAAAACCGTACCATGCACGGTGATCTCGGTCACACTCAAGACCCTAACTGTAAGGACTAATTAACTAATTGTAAGGAACATCAAATCCTTCTTGTAGAAATTGGAAGTGCATCGAAAAAAGCGAAAAGCACTTACCATGCACGGTGACTTGGGCGCTGGTGATCGCTGCACCCTCGCTGTTGGTGGCCTGAATATTTATTATGAATTTCGAAAATTAAAATAGTCTCTATCATGTGCTTCCGTGCTACCTTCATGGGGAGGTTCGTTATGATCGCCAAACGGTATAATTCTCACCTTGCACGAGTACACTCCAGTATGCCTTGCGTACGCAGGCGAGATCTTGAGGGCGGCACAGCCGAAGTCTGCAAATATTAGTTTTGTTGAAGCGATTACTACCCTGAACAGATCAAAAATTCCGTCTCCGCTACACAAATATAGTCTGTGTGAAACACATCATTTCGAAGCCGAGGTGCAGATCAAAAACAGTGAGAAACAATTCTTTCGAGTCTCTCAAAGTTCTCATCCGGCGTAGTGCCGACGAATGCTCACCCTGCGTCATGGTGATCCAGTTGGAGTCGGCCAGTGGCTGGTCGTTGAGGAACCACTGCAGGGTCATCGAGGGGTCGTTGACCGGGATGAAGCGAGCCTGTAATGATGAGCCACTTTAGTACACGTTTAAATGCCTTTATTTAGCCTTCATCTTCAAACTTTCAAAAAAATGAGCTACGGATTGGCATTTGTTCAAGTTAGAAGAAAATGGAAATATACGGATTCTTGCACAATATGGGTGACGTGCCTAGAGTAACAAAGTGAAGATAGATCCATAGATGAAGCATGTTCTCACCTCCAACAACACTGTTCCTGCCTCGGGCAGTTCCACTGATTGAAGGGGCTGCGTGAACGACGGCTTCTGGTAGGTGGCGGCGGCCGGCTCGGGAAGGGGCGCGCGAGGCGCCTCGATCTCCTGAGAACGACAGGATTAAATCATCGCTTCTTTGTTGTATCACACGAAGGATGGATCGCAAAGTTTCACGGAACGTTGTGTTTCAGAGCTAACGCAAAAGAAGGCAATACATAATGGAGATGATTCCTGACGGTCTTTGCCTTCTAAAATGAATAAACCACCAACCTGTATCCTGTTGCGCGTGCTATTATACATAAAACCACCTGAGTTTTTCAAAGCCTATGTGACGGTTCATGAGCCAGAATTTGAGGGTCTGGGACAATCTCTCACTTGGATTCTCTTCCAGCTCTGTTCATGCTGCACGTCTCCGAGGATGCCCGGTCGAGAGGAGCAGGAGAGCTTGCCGGCTGTCGTGTCCTCTCCGGCTTCGTTTCTTCAAGGAAAGTTCGGTAACATTATGCAATTGCATCATCACTATGCAATCTCACGACATGTATGCGCATCGAACAAGCGGCTAGAAGTGCCATTACGTGCAATTTGCATCATCACTATGCAATCTGAAGAAATGGTCTCACCTCACAAGCACCATGTACTCTCCGGCGTCCTCGGCCAGGGTGTAGGCGAGATCCAGAGTGACCAGACCGAACTCGTTGCGCATGATCCTGAATTGATGAGCGATTGAATTGCGTTTCGCTTCTGTTTCAACTGCAGTGTAAATTCGAAATGACCAACTAAATGCAATAACGATGAAATGTTCATTGAAACAAAAGCAGGAAAATATCACACGTCCTCTTGCACTTCCTTCCGCTAACAGTATCCTTAGCTACTCTCTATGAATCCGAAAGAAGAAAGCTCTCTTTTGCGAATTGAGCAAAATAATCTCACTTCATGTTGCTCATGCCCATCGGTCGTCCTTTCAGGAACCAATGCACTGCCTTCCCTAACACCCACAATCGCACCTTTCTATCTTTTCGACAGAAGAAAGCCCTATGCTTCGAATTTAGCAGAATAAAACCCACTTTCTGTTGCTCATGCCCATGGGTCTTCCGTTCAGGAACCAATGGACGGTCGTCTTGGGGTCTCCGAAGGGCGCGAACTGCGCCTCGAAGTGGGCCGGCTGACCCTCGACCAGACCGTCGACCGAGTTGAGAGGGCGGACCCATCTAAATTCAGTTTTAGTCGCTTGCAACGATGGCGACAGGTTGCAGCTTGGCAAAGAATGCATGGAAAGATCGTTTGAGATCGATTTCAGAGTGGAATCGTTGAAAAGAAGGCAAGATACCTTGGCGACTCGTGCACGATCTCCGGTCGCTCTTCTCCCGGACCGCGAGGCGCCTCGAGAGCCTGAAAGTTATCAATTTTCAAGTGTAAGCCACCTCTTTTTTGATGTCTGATCGACAAGAATCGGCAAGACATTGAGAGAGTTCGATCATTCCATCTGTTTATGTTTCACATGTTGCATAAGCGTTATGGTGAAATGAAATGAGCTGATTTTGCAGGCCCACTTACGAGCAAATAATATTCTACATTTTCAGTGGCAATCTAATTAGACAATGGTTTGAATTTTTGAAGGTGCATTTTCAGGGAGAAGAAACTCGCCTGGATCCTCGCCCAGCTCTGCTCGTGCTGAGTGTTGCCGAGGATGGACGGGTTGGCTACGACCAGGAGAGAGGCGGAGGTGTTGTCCTCACCTGAAAATATTTCAATAAGTAGTTTAATTATGCAATTTTGATCCGTTTTGGGTGCATTGCTTTGAAATTGGATGAGGAAATGGTATTGTGTTGATCCCACTCGGGTTCAACGTCTAAACCCGTGGGAGAACATTTTTCTCAATTGCTCAATTGTTATGCTCCTTCACTGAACAGCAGTTCACGCAAGGGCCGACTGCCCATCTCAATCACTGCTCCCTCTCAACTCTCGCATCACTTTCATGCTTTTCTCTCACTTTGTCTCCCTTTCCTTTCACCGAAAAGTTTCGTCGCTCGACACTTTCGCTAGTTTTCTTCATACACAGCTCCCATTCCGAATTATTTTCAATAATGACCGTTGCAGATGCGATTATGGCTCCTTCTATCACCTTTGCTCCAACTACTCATCGCACAAGACCCATGTGCTAGCGCCCCTTCAGAAGCTGCGAAAATCGTCTGTCGACAATTGCACAAATGGGATACCAATGCTAGAGTGAGTTTTGCGTATTATTTCCTTTCATATAGAAACAATTGGACGAAAACGATCCTTTTGTGGTAACATGTAGCATCATGCCAAAACTACAGCAATGAAAAGGCAATTTGAGATTAGTCTCTAGAGTGAACTTGAATACAAAACAACAGCTTGTTGTCGTCGCAGAACGGTTAGTATCGTTCAAGATCTCTGCGTGGGTAGAGCACGTTAACACTCTCTTGTCCACTTTCCCTATCAATGATGCAAGAGTGTAAAGGAGTTCTCCCTCATGCTCCTTAGCCGATTTATTGCCACCTTTGTTCCACTTGACTGGAGCTGTTCTAATGATCTCTGAGAAGTCAAAGCATCACTGAGAAGCAAGTGCACGAGAACCGGAAATCAAAAAAAATCATGCATGTTTTGCCCATTTTGGGTTCGGGATCACCCTGGATCCTAGGTATATCTTAAGGAGAATAGAAAGTGCTCTGCTGTAAATAAAATTTTCAGGCCTCCTCAACCAAGAAGAAGATCGCCCTTCCACCCGGCGTCATGGCTGGGTTGGCAGCAGAACTGGCGCCTATTGCCGCTTCGATCTATCAGTGTATGGAGATTGGCTGCGTGTGCACGTATTTGAGAGGTTCGTTCCTTCGATTGTTTGGGGAATTACGAATTACGTTCAGGGTCTATCTCGAACGGCCAGTGTGTGCTGCAGAATGGACAGACGATTAGGAAGTCACTCAGGTAAATCTCTGGGCAGAGGAAGAGCATTTTCCGTAAATTATGCTCACGGGAGGAAACTGCTTGGCCAGTATCGCAGAATAGACGTAGACCAACTAAGATGCATCAAAGGTCTTTAGAAAAGTTTGAAGAACTTGCATGAATCCAGAACAAAACGGTTCGCTCAGGAAGGAGTATCGAGTGCTGAGTGACGACGAGAGGAACAGACTGCACAGGGCATTCAATGAGTTGAAGAGGAACGGAGAGTACACGGTCAGTTGTTGATTGTAAAATATTTATTTTTGTTTCCGAACTAAACCCCACCGATGAACCTAAGCGCATTGCATCGCATCTTTGAAGCACATCCTAACTATCTCTTGAAACTTATATCGCGTAATTCTTATTCAGAACCTGGCTCGCATTCACGCCGAACAGACTCGAGGAGGCGCCGCGCACTCTGGACCCGCCTTCCTGCCCTGGCACAGAGAGTACATCAAGAGGTGAGTTGTTGCTTACTCGATCTCTCCGAGTGTGCGAAACCCATGCGATGTGTACGTTTGTGCGCTGTTACGTGCAGAAAACATATCGTTTTGCAAACGCGAACGATGTGTTTCGATGAGCTACCGCAAATGATGCTAATCGCTCAAAATGGCGAAATCGCCAATTGTAGGTGACCATTCGCAGCATAGAAGTGAGCAATGAGAATGAAATCAATTCCAGAGTCGAGCTGGCCCTCCGGCAGGTCGACCCGACCATCTCCCTGCCCTACTGGGACTCGACCCTGGA
The DNA here is from genome assembly GCA_900490845.1 of Pristionchus japonicus. Taxonomy (NCBI): domain Eukaryota; kingdom Metazoa; phylum Nematoda; class Chromadorea; order Rhabditida; family Neodiplogasteridae; genus Pristionchus; species Pristionchus japonicus. Next base: position 357,176 of record LS499585.1, read on the forward strand.
CGGGGCACTGCCGCGACCCGCGGATTCTGCTCTGTTCACTGGTATTTGATCACTATTTTCGCACAGTGATATAACGCATGGCTACTTGTGCCTTGAACAACGGAATCACCTTACTTCACTTTTCCTCGCTGGGAAGCAATCAGAGAACTTCATTTCAGACGAGTTCATGGGACCGTCGGGCAACGTGCTGTCCGGGCCGTTCGCGAACTGGAGAACGCTTGAGGTTCAGTATTTATTTCGTACTGTGTCATATCAATGGAAGCATGTGCTGATTCGGCCAAGATTCTATGTTTTCGATCGGCGCTGTACCGGATGAGATCTTTGAGAAGCGAGAGACAAGTTTTATGTTTTACGAAATGGTTTCCATACGACCTCGTTCCTTACGATTCATATCAATCTTGAAGGGCAGAGGCAACATCCTGCGCGCCGTCGGCCAACAAGGCGCCTGCTTCACCGAGGCCAACATCCAATGGGTCATGCGGCAGACTAGCCCGGATCAAGTGCTCGCGTTCACGGCACCGCAGATGGTAAGAGCCAGTTCAAAAGTCTTCAAAACGAAGCTCTGATCCGAATAGAGCACATGATTAACGCATGATTGCGTAGTATGAAGCATTTCGTGTCAAATATCGTATAGAAGAATAGTCAGACAACTAAGGTAATTATTTTTCAGGGCTGCCCTGTCCGCACCGACTTCAACTGTCTGGAATACACGCACGGAAACATTCACATATTTGTTGGAGGTAAGGTTGTTCATCACAGCGTTCTGATTCCCTCTCTTCCCTCAGTCTTTCAGTTCAATTCCCGCAAAACACTCTCACTTTTCTGACTGGGGACAACGTTATGTCACGTATTCTTTTCGTTGCAAAATCTCTTGCCATGGCGACTCAAGTCCATTTGTTTCGTTGATCGCGTTCAGCGGATTTCCTTTCGATTTCTCATTTACAGCGGGAAACCGTTGCAAAGTGGGAACTTCTACGATTACCAAAAATAGAAGAAGTGTCGCAAGCTTATTGCTTCAGGAGACATGTTCGACACAGCCACAGCCGCCAATGATCCGCTCTTCTTCCTCCACCATACCATGGTCGATCTCATCTGGGAGATGTGGAGACAGCAGAGACAGGTAGACTCATGCGTTGGCACTCTTGGATGGTTCCTCGGAGATGGGCGACACTGCTCTATTCTCCGCCCAGTCTATTCGAACAGAGCATTCTATCCCAACCATTTTCATTCTCCTCAGAGTTAACTGGGAGATAGGAGACAGGATTATCTTTTTTTCAAAGTATGCTTCACAAATGATTGATGAGGACGAGCAGAATTATATTTCCAATTCCTGGAGGAAGATCTCTAAAAAATCATTCAAAATATCAAAGATCAAAGATCACTCCGCAGGGTCGACAAGAGCGCGAGCAGTTCTACCCTTCCGACAACCAGCAGTGTGCATCTCCTCAGCACTTTGCCGCGTCGATCCTGCAGCCTTTTGGGCCGTTCAGGTGTGATCTTATTCAAAAAGTAGTATAGAAAGGTGCAATGCCACGCCGAATGGGACTCCGATAGCACAGTCTCAATAGAGCTCAACACTGACAGTTTGACTATGTTTCGCGCACACCATACAAACTAGGCCATGATCAGCGGGCGATTCCGGAAGGATAATCAAAAATAATCAATGATCAGCGTCTATGCACACGCGAACCCTAATCATTAGGGTTCTCTTCTTGGAATTTGATTGGATTTGAATTCCAGTTGGAATTCCAATACCTCTTCATTCCTCTTACTCTCTCGCCAACAGAGCAGTCAAATTTCTTTGTTCGCTTATTGGAATACCGGAATTCCATTCCAACAGAACCCTAGTAATCATCCTTCGTCAGAAACAATTGGATCTTATTCAAGTGATCAGTGGGAGAACGCAGAGAGTGGAAGATAAAAGGCAAGATGTTCCAGAAACATCGACGGGCTCTCAAATTCGTACACCGACCGCATGTACGAGTATGCGCCTCGGCCGACCTGTCCGTCCTGTGGGGGATCGAGGTGGGTAGCGTCATCCATTGTGCTACAGTACGCCCCTACCGTACCCCACCCTGATCATTTCACGATTTCAAATTCAGTGCCAGTACTTTTACCCTTGATCCCATGTCTTGAGAAATTCAAACTATTGGATGCATGGCATAGGGATCGAGGTGAGTGCTTACAGTACTCATCTACCGTATCCCTCAACGATCAGTTCATGATTCAATGTTCAGATACCTCTTCTGTGACAACTCGCACGGCAACCCGCGCTGCGCCGCCAAGGTTTGTTATCCATCCAGTTATTTCTCTCCTTGTTCCACTGACATTTCATGCTGAAAGCATATCTGATCATGATTTTTGATTCATGATAAGAGATACATTGAGAATCCATTCCAGATCCGCGTGGGCGGTCTCTGCACTGGATACGTCAGAGGAGAACAACCCTGCCACCGGGGCATCTGCCAGAACGGACGGTGCATCGCTGCTGTGAGTACCGTACCTAACAGTAGTATGACTACCGTAGGCCAATAGTACGGTACCCAATCAATAATCAATCGCAGAGCAACGTCGTAGTCACTCGACCCCCGCCCATTACCCGGCCACCACCGTCTCCGGCACCGACGCAGGTATGAACGTTTTAAACGGAAGTATTTTATTGTTCCACGCGTAGCGAAATGCCGGAATAGTTAGGTTCAGTTCCAAAGAAGAAATTCGATTTTCTCCCTTAGAATCCTCTCTAAGAATTCGTTGCAGGAGAGTTGCTTCAACGAGAACGAGTGCTGCGCGACTTGGGCTGCCCAAGGAGAATGTACAGCCAATGCAGCCTACATGAGGGATTGGTGAGACTACCGTACCCCTACCGTATCCCTACAGTAATCAATACCGCAATCCTCCAGGTGCAAGGCGTCCTGTCGCTCGTGCGTGCCGCGCGCCTACACGCTGATCGATGGTGAGCCGATACCGTACTCCTACCGTAATCCTACCGTAACCTCAACCAATCGCAGACTGCCGAGACCGCCACATCAACTGCGCCAGCTGGCAGAAATCGGGCGAGTGCACATCCAATCCGGCCTGGATGACGGAGAACTGCAGGTACGGTAGCTACATTAAGCTATGATCGATAACGATACGGTAGAAGAATGCAGTATCGATCGAGTACTGTGGGGATACGGTATCGTAGTCGGGGTACGGTAGAGGATACGGTAGGATACAGTAATCGATCGATTGCAGACGAAGCTGTGGCAAGTGCGGGAGGTCGAGGGCGCAGAGTTGTGGAGGAGGCGGAGGAGGAGGAGGTGAGCGTTCATTTCGCGATGTGTTCCAACGATGAGCAAAAAATGAAGTGGTCGTGAATGCAATGATGATTGCATGATTTCGTCTTTAAGACTCACATCCTCAAAGACCTAACTCCATACTTTTAACCGCATTGATCTGTCAACCCCCCCCCCATTTTCTTCCTATTAAAAGATCTAGATAAGCCATTGCATCTCTTCTGTCCGCACCACTACCAACATGACAATTTCGATTACTGGCTATTACTTGAGTGTCTAAAAACTCAGTTTTCTATTGCGTTCAAGTCATAATCAATCAATAAGTCCCATCTTATCTTCTAGGAGCATTATTTTTTATTAAAAAATCTCATGTCATTATGTCTGATATGTTCTGAGTGATTTGCTCTAGTCATAGCCGAGCAGGCTCAAGTTACATGATCATTGCAAGACAGCAAAGGTTATGGCACGGACCGGGGATCGAACCCGGGGCTTAGAACACCTGCCCGGTAAGCGGAAGCCCCGGGTTCGATCCCCGGTCCGTGCCATAACCTTTGCTGTCTTGCAATGATCATGTCATTATGTTACTCCTCTCCAGTCCGCACGACCACCACCACGGTCAGACCGGCGGACAAGTGCGAGAACTCCGATGGCTGCTTCAACGAGGACCAGTGCTGCCCGATCTGGGGCATGATGGTACGGAATTTTTTTACCATGGTCAGCCTCCACTCCTAACCGGGTGAAGGAAATGCGCAAGTTTGTTTCCGATATTACAATCTCTGTGAAACTTGCAAAATAAGACCAGTGCTGCCCCATCAGATGGTACGCTTTTTTCTGATTTCCTGATTTGATTGCACTCAAAGCGCGTTTCTGTCAACGTTTCATCACTAGCATTTGTACATAGCGAAGTGGGAAATTGCGATCGCGTTTCGTCCGGTGAATGAAATAAAAAAGCAAAGAAATATTCCTGATTTCAGGGTGAGTGCACGCGCAATCCCACGTGGATGGCGTGCAACTGCCGCGTCTCCTGCGGTCACTGCTTCCCGCAGGATTACGCCTATGGAGGTACGGTAGGGTTACTGTAGAGTATCGACAATTGACTCCATGTTGCATTATGCTTATGAAGGTATGGTAGGGTTATGGTACAAGGAAATACGGTAGAGTATCACTGATTCTGAGTCGGATAGTTACGTTAGTGGATCAATATGGACGACTGTGACTACTGTAGGACACGATAGTCAATCAATGAGCACGATAAGACTACCTTATCCCAGGTTGCGAGGACTACCACCCTTCCTGCTCCAACTGGGCGCGCACCGGCGAGTGCCAGAAGAACCCGTGGATGCTCGAGAACTGCAGGATCAGCTGTGACAGGTACGGTAGGGTACCGTAATCTTAAGGGTACGGTAGGGGTTCTATAGGGAACGGTAGACCGAAGGGTACTGTAGATGTTCAATATCGATCGTTTCAGTTGCACTTCGCAACGGCAACTGCGCGGCAAGTGTTCGACGGGAGATTCGAATGAGGGAGAGAGGACGAGGGGCGGATGGGGATTCTCGCAGGGTAAGATTTTCTCTTTTCAGCGCTTTCATTATGTGCTTCAAAAACACGGTAATAGTTGAAGTGTCTTCAAAGAACGATCGTGTTCCATTCTATCTTCGGGAAAAAATCACATGTTTTTCATAACTTATTGTGAGTTGATGTCATTTCCAGACCGAGACGGAGGCGGCGGCGGAAGAGGCGACGACGGTTGGGGATGGGGAGGACGAGGAGGTGGAGGAGGAGGAAGGGGAGGATGGGGATTCGGAGACTTTTGGGGAAGGAAGAAGAGAGCTTGAAGTGCTCGTGATATTTCAGTTTGATAAATATTTACTCTCTACTTTGTTCCTCGTTATCAAGACCATTTACATGAGATTCGGCTCAAGAAAAAAATGCTTGGTTGCAACAAAGAAATAGACATTGTCTCGTATTCGTCGGCACATGGGTCTCAGAAATGATTGACTCACCCTTCTCATTGCTGGCCACCACCGTGTACGTTCCGCTGTCGTTGTCCACCGTATGGGCGATGTCCAGGGCGACGAATCCGAAGTCGTTGGTGAGCTTGAATCTGTTCGAGTTGGGCAGAGGGGCGCCGTCCTTGAACCTGCGAATGAGAAACGATCAGAAACGTGTTTTTTTGGCTAAGAGATGGTCGAATGATCACTCTTTTCAAGCTTCAAGTGATTTGGAAGAGTTGGTGAAGCGTAACTCGAATCTCTCGAACATGACCGAGACAGTTTTCGTTTCGCACTCACCACTGGATTCTCAGCTTGGGGTCATTCACTGGAGTGACTCTTGTTTCGAAGTGAGCCTGCTGGAACTCGATGCGCTCGAGCGAGGCCATCGGCTCGACGAACTTGGGTGCGACCATCTGAAAATATTGATTGAGAGATTAATTTATCGCAATTTTATGGATCGAATTCAGCCGAGTATTCGTCATAGTAACCGTTCATCCTTTCATGATGATTGTGCAACACATTATTTTCCAATGGAATGCACTAATGTTTTGATATGGCTTCCAATGATACTTGCCCGGTTGGGGTCAAATGTGATCTAACAAACCTCAGCGGGTGCTGCCTCGGGGGCAGCCTCACGGGGCGCCTCGATCTCCTGGATGCGCTGCCAGCTGTTCGGGTGCTGCGTCTCGGAGAGGATTGTGCCGCGAGGAGCGACTGAAATGTCAATATTTTATGGTTATCTTGTTGTCCTGATCAGAGCAGAACAGTTCACTTCGCATACTGCAGAAGCAACTGCAGGTGTGGTTATGTTTCAGAGATTCGCTTAAATCTCGTCAGCTGAGAGAGTGTTGATAACACACACGGAATGTTATTTTCAACACAATGCTCAATTCTTTCTCTCTCTCTCAATGCTCCACATACTCTCCTTCCGTCTACCCAGAGAACATGTGGAGTGGAGAGAGTAACTCACTCTGGAAGCTGGTGACGGTCTGCGCCTCGCCGAGCTCGTTGCGCGCCACGCACGCCCACTCTCCGGAATCCTGCAATCACCATTATCAGTCAAATTGAGAGCGCTTCTTCACACGGCAAGTTAAGGCGAATCTGAAAGAACCGCAACGCGCGCGGAGAAGTATTGCGTCAGGCTTGCGAAATGTTGTGAAAGCCGGCCAGGTCCCTTACCCGTCGCGTCTAGAGCGCGCCCTGTTTACATAATGCGTAGCCTCGTCTTGCGAAAGACGAGTCATGCAGTTGCGAAACCAGGCCCTCCGAAGCCTGGTTAAGCAACCTTGTCACTTGATTTGAACGGCGCGTCGCGCGGGAATCGCACGCGAGACGCGGTCGTTCTAGGTTCAAGGCTCCACTATCGTAACGTGCCGTGTTCAGTATGCCAACACGAATATCAATAATCTTAACGGAAGTTACGGAAGTTATAACTGGTGTTAGATGTATCGGAAAAGGTTTTATCAGTATACCTGAGCGAACGCGTACAGAATGTCCAGGGCGACGTAGCCAAAGTCGTGAGTAGTGCGGAATCTGAGATTATTCGGTTTATCTTTGCTTATTTCTTCATTAACTGCATCCTGCTCGGCCCTTACTTATCTTTTTTCCCACCCCTATTACAAATCAGAACGGCTCTCAGAAGTTCAGCCATACCTAGGGGCCGCAACGTAGATTCAATATTTATCACTATGCTGTCAAATGTGTGTTCAAGGTGTCCCTCGTGATGCCAGTAACATCGTACTTTTTACCGAAAGTCGATATCTTGTCTCTGAGGCGCGCTAGAGCCCAAGACGTGCGCGCGCAAAGGAGGGGAGGGAGAGGAGAGAGAGGCGAGAGGAGAGAGAAAGGGGGCGGAGCCTCTCTCGCGTGTGTCTCTCTCCCTCCCCCCGCCCTCTCGCTCCGCTCTCCCCGCGCTAAAAACGCAGCTCGGGGGTCATCGCTAAAATTCCGAAAAAAAATCTAAAATTCGTGAAAAATTCTGTTTAGTCAGAAAATCGCTGTAGGTTTGACTTTCCTCATCGGGAAAGGGTGAAATAGGCCTATTTCCGACCTTCATATCGATTTTTAACCAACAAGGAGAAAACTTTTTCAAGGTCTACAAGGCTCAATCGATAGTGGGTGCTATTAGCTACAAAACGCGCTTTTGATCGAGTGATTTGGCTTAGAATGAGCTTTGCGTTTTCTCGCGCACGCTCGTTGGCCGCGCACCACGCCTGTTCAAAGTGGGCGGAGCTTGCGGCCCCT
>LS499585.1:365156-428202 GCA_900490845.1 Pristionchus japonicus
GACCTTCATATCGATTTTTAACCAACAAGGAGAAAACTTTTTCAAGGTCTACAAGGCTCAATCGATAGTGGGTGCTATTAGCTACAAAACGCGCTTTTGATCGAGTGATTTGGCTTAGAATGAGCTTTGCGTTTTCTCGCGCACGCTCGTTGGCCGCGCACCACGCCTGTTCAAAGTGGGCGGAGCTTGCGGCCCCTAGCCATACCTGTGTCCATGCGAGATGGGCGCTCCGTTGTGGTACCACTGCACGGTGAGCTGGTTGTCGTTGGTGGGTGCGACCTGCAGAGAGATCAATGATCTAAAATCAAACGTCAAAGATCAAATTTCAAAGAGCAAAGAAAAGAGTTTAGAGTGTCATTGCCGTGAGTCGGTCAGACGGCTATGTTTCAACGAATCTAAATGAGGGTTGACAAAACACGAAGTGTAATTCCTCTCGTTTCGCCTTTTCTAAAAACTCACCACTTCTCTTCAGCTCATGTCATCGAAGGACTAAATGGCGAATAAATAGGTAATCAAAGATCAAAGACCAACCTGGCATTCGAGGTGGATGGGCACGCCCTCGGCGAGTTCGCCCATTGATTGAGCGAGCGGGGCGGTGAATTGAGGGGCGACCTGAAAGTTGTTACCTTGTTTTGTTCTTTCGGTTTGACTTCTACGAGGGGTTTTCGGGTTTGACTACGCAGGACTGTCTCAAATTATGCAATTCTAGATTTATTGTTTTATGTCCTGAAAACGACTCTTTTGCGCACCTTCTCTGCCTCCTCCACAATCGGCTCTGGCTTCTGTCTGTTCTCGAACTCCTGGATCTGCTGCCAGCTCTGTTCGTGCTGAGTGTCGAGCAGCAGTGCGTCCGTCGGGATGCACGTGACCTGAACAAATATCATTTTAATTAGCGTTTACTTAGGTAATCATATACTAATTAGCTACTGCGCCGACCATAATATTCTCTACAAAACGAGTCGGAAGTCACTGCGGCGAACTGCTTTTGATGACTGATCTTGTTGATGTGAACGAAATCTCACATTGCAAGCCGTCTTGGCTTCTCCGAAATCAGACTTCGCATGGCACGCGTACTCTCCATTGTCTTCTCCGTAGATGGCGAGGATGTCCAGTGTGCACAGGTCGACGTCGCGACGCGGCATGAAGCGGGATGCCTGCGAATAATTATTTTCATTTTGTTGTTAAATTTAAATTAATTAGGACAATTGAAGGGCTAATAATTAGAGTCAACTGAACATGAAGCGAAAACGCATGGAACGTTTCATTTTTTCGACAATTTAATCTGCTGAAATCACTGTATCACGACTCTCTCGTAATTTCACCCTTTTCTGAAACGCAATGAGTACATATAAAAAGGTGCTGAATGAGAATCAGGAATGAAATTGTGACAATTCCCACCTGCGGCAGAGGCTGTCCGTTCCTCGTCCACATCACCCTCAGGGTGGGGTCGTTGACGGGGACGAGACGGCACTCGAGACGGATGCCGGACGCCTCGGGCAGGTTGTCCGCGCCCTGAGGGGAGGTGTTGTTGTTTTGACGCTACATTTGAGAACAATAACAACAACAACAATGCCTCTGATATGGAAGCTATGAGGTGTTGCTGTTGTTGTTGTTTTGATGCTTATTATGAAAACAACAACTCACGACGAGCTGGACGGTGAAGGTGGGCGGCTCGAAGGTCTGGTCGGGCGTGGGCGGACGGATGTCCTGAAGAACAATCAAGTCAGTCCTCGATCGTCTAGCTGTACGGTATCCCTCAAACTACGGTACCTGTCTGTTCTCGATCTCCTGGATCTTGGCCCATGACTCGGCGTGCTGCGTGTCGAGGTAGAGGTTGCGGAGCGCTGCAATATCGATTTTCCATCCTGTCTCCAGCTCATGAGCTAGTCCACTCAACCTCTGGCACAAAAAGTGCCCGTAAGATAGAATAGTCAGTTCAGCATCAGGATCTGTTCTCAAGATGGGGAATCAACAGTCAACATCACACGTGCACTCATTCACAGCTTTTCTAGCTGTAAATGAGTGTTTCGAAGCGTTTTTTCCTAATTCGAAGATAATAATTGATTTGAACTCACGCTTGCACTCGATTTGCAGCTCGGTGCTCGCAGTTCCCGCGGCGTTGGTCGCGCGGCACTCGTAGACTCCAGAGTCCTCGGGGTGGACGTGCAGGAACTGATGATTAGTTAATTAATGCTTATTTATAGTGATATAGTCACAACAATGCCTCTGTAGGGAAAAGTCGGAAGTAGAAGGAGGGAAAGATAGAGTCCTAGGGATATGGGAAGAAGTGAGATAGAGGGGATAGAGAGATAGAGGTACCTCGAGTCCGACATATCCGAAATCGTGGATCATGCGAATACGCGAGCCGAATGCCAGAGGGGCGCCGTTGAAGAACCACTCGATCTGGAGAAGAATATTTTTTGGTTGGTGCATTTTTTACAACTGCAACACGAACTGAATCGTACTCGAATATATCTTTAGTGTCTTATTCTACTGTTGAAACATATTTATCAAATCATTATTCTGTCAATGTGTTTGAAAAGTTGAGAGTTGAAAAGTTGAAAAGTTGAACAGAAAAGTTGAGTTTCGTGTCGATTTAAAAGCGAACGAGTTTGACATTCGATAGTTGTGTCGAGCTATTCGCTTCAAAAAATAAAGTACAACTTTAACTACTTTTAAAACGATAGTTTGAAATACCGATAATCGACTCGATTTGTCGCTCTTCGCACAGGTGAGGGAGCGTGCAAAATAAGAGACGGGGACCCGTATTTCGGCCTTCTCACCCTGAGATTGGGGTCGTTGATCGGCTGCACGACGCAGTCCATGTGCACGCTCTGGCCCTCCTTGAGCACGTCGGTGGGGCCGGAGAGTTGTTGAGAGAAGGAGGGCGCCTGAAGTGATACATATTTGGTTAGATTACATCAAATTGTGCGGATTGTAAGTGGATTTCTCCGCTACCGGAGACACGTAGTGGAAATCAATATACCTCAGGCGGCGCGTCGGCCTCCGAAGGGACGGCGGGCTTGAGCGCCTCAATCTCCTAAACGAACGAATTAAGCTTTATAACGTATTTATTCCGATTCCCGGAGATACAGCAACGTTGTTATCGTCTTTCTATCGGATACTTTTCGAGCGCAGCCGCCATATAAGGGAGTATGAAAGCGGATGTTAGATAATTACCTGAATTCTTCTCAGTGACTCCGGGTGGGCAGTATCCGAGATGATTCCCTTGAGACGATCGACCTCGAATGAGGTGGACGTCTCGGCTTGGCCTGGAATACCACTTTCGGTTTAACTCAGTTCAGGTTGTGTTTCACTCATTCCTTGTATTATGTGAGGGCCGCAGTGAACAATGGTATCGTCCTTGGTTGCCGTTGGTACAAAAAAATAGCTGTGATTCATGAAGACCCCCCAACAGTACTTCGTCTGTCCCTCATTCACCGGTGAATGAGGGACAGACGAAAGGGGGATTGATAGACTTACCCTTGTCATTCCTGACCACCAACGAGTAAGTGCCCGCATCATCAGCTCTGATGTAGTCGATGTCGAGAGAGGCGAAGCCGAAATCGTTGAGGATACGGTATCTGGAAGTGTATTGATTGAATTCTCAACTCAGAAGTCATAAGCAGTGTGCATGTGTTACAATGTCCATCAGATGACAAAAAATCAAGGATGCAATGCAAACCTGCTGCTGGCAGGCAGGGGCGCTCCGTCCTTCATCCAGTAGACAATCAGGGAATTGTTATCAATCCGGAAGGATCGATGGCAATCCCGTCATCGTCTACTGGATGATTCAAACGAAAACGAGCATGCAAATGCACGTAAGTGTTCTAACTCTAACAACGCTCTATTTGTGAGTGAATAGCAAACCTGCTGCTGGCCGGCAGGGGCGCGCCGTCCTTCATCCAGTAGACAATCAGGGAGTTGTCGTCAATAGGGGAGATCTGCGCCTCGAGATGGAGCGTCTGCGACTCGTGCACGGTGGGGAATGAGGAGGGCAGGGGCTGGAAGGGGAATTCATTTTCTAATATTAAAACGATGTTTCAGGATGTTGAAAATCAAGAAGCATTTGGAATGTTTCAAACATCCGATTTCAATAGCACGACTCTAGGACTAGGGAGAGTCTGCGACTCGTGCACGGTGGGGAAGGACGAGGGTAGGGGCTAGAAGTTGAGATTTGAATTTCTGAGTTGCAGGTAATTTATATGTTTCAGGAATTCAATTTCAATAGAACCACACTCGAAGTTCAATGATTCTCCGTGTCCCTTTGTACAACAACCAATTTCATTGCGGTTTATACCTTGACAATGCTCGGCGCGACTCTCTCTGCATCGAATCAAATATTTTCACATGCATACGACTATTGTAAAATCGATACATGCTCTATTTAGATATTTTGATAAATGTTACCTTAACAATCGTCGGCGCGACCCTCTCCGCATCGGGCATCGGCTCGGCCCTCATCATGGGCTGCTCCAACTGGTGGATCTTCTGGATCGAGTTGGGATGGAAGGAGTCGGTGAACTGGAATGGGGGAAATTATTCCACGAGAACTCTCATTTTTTCGAATATTCTCAAGGGACAACTGCAATCAGTACAAAATAGAGACGAAATTGCTTTTTGAAGAGTAATTTCTAAGCAGGAGAAGAGGACTACTCACAAGTGCTCCCTTCATCTGGCAGTCGATGTTGACAGTAGATCTGGCCTCGCCCTTGTCGTTGCGCACCACGAGGGTGTACTCTCCACTGAAATTCCGCCGTATAATCACAGCTCAAGTCGTGCATATTTTACAAAACTTCGAAGTACAAAACTTCTGTGTTCCTTTGCAAAGAATTTGACAGTGTGCGATAGATAATCTCTGCTTGAATGAGTTGAAACAGGTTACTTAGGAACAGCGTTGACGTAATTATAGGGGTAGTCACTAGGTCGAATGGGAGCTACCATTTCTGGCATAACAGTTGTCTCTCGCCTATCAGTTCTCACCCCGGTGTTGTGCCACTTATGGCTATAACAGAGATCACACCGTACCTGTCCTCGGGGAAGCAGTAGAGGATGTTGAGGGCGACATAGCCAAAGTCGTAGGAGAGAGCGTATCGATGCGACTTCATCAGAGGAGCTCCGTTGAGCAGCCACTCGTACTGTAATGTTAATGTAATCAACTGGAAGGAACGAATAAGACGTACAGAGAAGTATACTGTAAACTCCACTGCAGAATAGTAGTTTATAATATTCATAAAGTTTCAACTCTCGCTTCATTGAATCTCCGAACAGTCTTCAATCTTGAAAGGACTGTGGAACACGAACAAATGCGCAGCACTATTGTCTCCAATTTTCGCGATGTTCCACTATTTGAAAAACAGTGTGAACGAATGCGTGTTCGAAACGCACGTAATCCATTCCTATTCTCAACTAATTTTCTAGATTCCACTCACCGTCATCGAATTATCATCGGTGGGCACGCACTGTGCCTCAAGATAGACGGAGTCGCCCTCGAGCACGTTCACTGCAGGGCCGAGCTGCTTGACGAAGGAGGGCGCCTGAGATCAACACAATTCTCACATGAACAACCTATGGAAAGAAGTCCTAGTAACTTGCTCTTCTTTGTCGCGTCAGATATCTTCTCTGAATATCTAACGAAGGAGGGCGCCTGGTTAGAGAAACAAATTTTTGATCTGCCATTTTGTTTAGCGGAATTTACTGTTTCCTGTGATGTAATTGATCATTGCGGCATCATTGCAAAGGCGCCGTTTTCCTACAGGTCACCTCACGCAATGTTTGCGCTACTGCTGATGAGACGGCGCTCGTTGTTTCTCTAGTTGAGAGAAGAGGAGACGAGCGGATTTGGGCTTCAGACGAGGTAAGAAAGAGGAGAAAAGAGGGGAAGTGGAAGCTCTCCCATAGTGCATGAACTCTGTTTAGCACAGGTGGTGAAAGAGTAGGTGAATTGAGGAGGGCATGAGACAAGGTGAGACAAGAAAGAGGAGAAAAGGGAGAAGAAAGGCGATTACCGACGGCGCGCCTACGCCTTTCCTGTGCTTACTCGCACGGTGCAAAACAATTGACTCAGGTGCACTAACACTTTCAACAACAGGAACGTGATGGTTAAATCAAGTTAATTCTGATATGCTTCACTAGCGCAGCAAAAATCGAAACAGAACAGGGGAGTAATTGTCCCTCGAGTAGGAATCGAACAACAAAACCAAACTTGAAAACAATTCGCTATGTTCTTTTTATCAGTTTTTGAGGAGATCATAAGCTTACCGTGCGCTCCTGCTCCGGGGCCTCGGGCGCGGCGGGCTTGGGTGCCTCCATCTCCTGAAAAATACTCAATTAATTTTTGCAAAAAATGCTCAAATTTGCATTACAACCTTTAAAATATTTCGAAATGAATTTCGAAAATAACAAATTTTAAAAAAACCTCACCTGAATCTTGGCGTAGCTGCTTGGATGCTGCGAGTGGCCGACGATCGCGTCCTTGGCTGAACCAATCAGTGATAACAATCCCATTCTGGTCCCATTTCCCGGCCCGGAACCGGAACCGGAACCGGCTCTTGGCACCTGGCTCAGGACACTATATGGCCTCATTACCGGGACATCATTGAGTAAGCGTGGGGACACTGGGGCTGTTTGTCTGGCTGCACTATGGATTCTGATTGGCAGGTCAATGGTTCGCGGGGAGGAGGGGGTGCGCTGCAGGGGCGGGATTAGGCGGTCTTCCTGCTCCTCAAGGATCCTGACCGGTAGATGGACCTCGCGGGGCCCCTCGGAGCGGAACCGAGAAGATTGATCAAAACGCAGAGGCGGAGTGGGCGTGTGCAAGTGCTGCTGTTGCACAGGCGACTCCCTCACAGGCATTCGGTACCGAGAGCCCTGATCGAACCGTATCGGAACCTCCCTGGGCTCCTCCTGGTGCACGTGGCCGTTGCTAGCGCAGCGAATAGGTATCTCTCTTGCTTCTTGATGCACGTGACCATTAGTGAATGGCTTGTGCACCTCATCCTCTCTGACTATAGGCACCTGGCGCACCGGTCGCAAGACGATACGCTCCCTGGGAAGGCCGTCATACGACGTAGGGACGAACTCTGGAGCCCTTTTTAGCGTCTCACTAATCGGGAAGTCATCGAATCGCGGCGCGCCATATCTGCCCTGGTCTATCGGCTGGAACGGGCTTCTCGCTGGGGATGCACCGCCCCACGAGTCACGGCGGGTCGGTGGGACAGGACTGGGCGTGGCTGCAGCTGCTGCAGGTGCTGCGGCTGCAGGACCATTCAGCACCCTGACGGGCACGATCCTCGGGGCGGAAGTGATAATGGTTGCGTGCTGCTTCACAGGCGGGGCTCGACGAAGGACATTGACCGGAATCAGATGCCCGGATTCCTCGTACGCGCGGGCCCGGGCCTGGACTGGTCCGAGAGGAGTGTTGTCGACCAGGCGGATGGGGATATCGCGGATTTCGCGCTCGGCGGCGTAGGATATGGGCATGGTCTGATTCGAAAATAGTGGAAGGATCGGGATTCTTCTACACTGCTACTAGCACATCCGATTCCAGGTGACTCTTGCTGCGAGCCAGTTCTGATTCCGGAATCGACGTTGTAGATGAGACAGTGATGTAGAAGAAGAAACTTGATAGATGAGAGAAGAAAAGAGTGGGAGATTGCGGGCAAGAAAGAAGGGGGAGAAGAACTAAGAGAACTAAGCCCCTGAGACAACAGTCACTCGCTCGCTTTTGAAACACAAACAGGCCCAGGGAGAACTACGGAAGCGCATGGAAGGGGATATTTCTATGATTTTGCTTATTTATTTTTATTTTTATTTTCGAAAATACTTACCCAGAACGGTGAACTGAGCGTCGGTCTGAGCCTCGCCCAGGGAGTTGACGGCGTGGCAGGTGTAGGTGCCTGAGGGGTGTTGTTGTTTCTTTTGATGTTTTGATGTTACTGTTGTTTTTGTTTTGATCTTTGTTCTCACCGGCATCCTGGGGCGTCGCGCCTAGAATGTCCAGCGACACGAAGCCAAAGTCGTAGAATGTGCGGAAGCGATGGCCTGCAGTTATTTGTTCTTATCTACTGGTTTATTTCCATTCGCTCATTGATTCTTTACTAATACATAGTACCTAAACTGGGTATGCAATATGTTTCACAACTCATTCATACGCCTCTTGCATTCTTTTCCTTCAATGATCTAGCCGAATGCCGGGGATAAAAATACAACAAAAATCAAACCATTCGGGATCGGGTGTCCGTCCTTGAGCCACTGCACACGCAGCGAGTTGTCGTTGTACGGCTTGACCTGAAGAGGAGCGAGGTCAGAGATCAAAGATCAAAGATGAACATACCTGGCACTCGAGATGCACCTGCTCGCCCTCCTCGATCTGCAATTTGCATGATTTGGAATTTGATCTTCTCAATTTCATTCCTATGAGCTTGTTCAGTTGCTCAATTACGTTTCACGATGAGCTTGTAAACAGAGACTTTCAAAGAAATAGCTCAGTCCTTGACCAACTGCATAAAAGAAATAATAGATCACGAAAAGAAAGATCAAAGATCAATAGTCAACAACTCCTTCTTACCTCGCCCAGATCTTGCTGCATGTTGACGACGAAGACGGGGGCGGAGTCGGGACCGGCGTCCTCGACCTCGACGCGGCCATACTGTAATAGGTTATTGATTGTTATTGATTTTCCAGCCGCTTTAAAGTTGTCTGTACTCTTCTCTGCACACTTTTCTGCACATCGATATTTCAAGAATGATTGCTCTAGAATGATAATATCCGTGCCTTCACCACGCTATGCCTGTACTGTATTTGGTGTGATTAGTTGCTTCTTGCACTTGTGCGATTGTACTGATTAGTGTAGACAGAATGAGTATCTCTAGAAATTTCGATCAGTAAGACCAACCTTGTTCAAGTTCTCCAGGTAATTGATCTTGCCCAGGGACTCCTCGTGTTGCGTGTCGGAGAGGATCGTGCCGGAGGCTGCAAGTGCGGAATGTTTAACTCTTGGCAGCTTGCAAACTCTTTGACGATCCAGTTTGAGGGGCGCCAAGGTAGCCGTGCCAAACGATGCGAATCAAGAATCGTAATCGAGAAATATTTGCTTGTACATATTTTGTCACAGAACACCCATCAATGATTGAAAAAAACTCAATCATTTTGACCTATCAAACATCTATGAAACTCAGTTGGACTCCAAGATGTGACAGGAGTCTGCGTCTAATCTCGATTGAAACTCACGCGCCACCGTGATCTGGCACTGCTTGCTTGCCTCCCCGAGTGCATTCGTCAGTCGGCAGACATAGGTGCCCGAGTCCTCGGAGATGGCGCCCTGGAATCAGTGATATTTTGGAAATCCTTTCTCATCCAGCAGCTTTCCTAGCTCCACCGAGGCTCATTGTCTGTGCTTCCTAATGCAATCAAATTTCTAATTGCTTAAGAGACTGGATCGGTAAGAATCGAGGATCCACCGGACACGTTCCTCCCGAAACAGGGTCAGCCATCCCATACTCTAGCGTTAGGAGGGTCTTGTGCTCACATTGCTCATAGTACCCCTTGTTGGAGGTTTCCACCTTTGTGGCACGAGAAAAGTTGAAAGATGTGTGAAATGTTCGAAAATCATAAAATACAAAGTTGGAGAGGTTGACTCAAATGTTCACGTGCATCAAGTTAGAGGTGCCCAGAGGCATCATAGCAGCCGTTTAGATTGATTCCTGATTGATTCCGGATTTTTGTTCTGATCACAAATTTCCTTTTGTAGATCAAAGTAGCCTATAGATGCCGCCAGGGCCAAAGGTAACCTAGGTGCACGTTGTAGCCCACTGGTAGAGGTATCTGAAAATACACTGATTGGACACTCTCGGTATGGCCAATTTGAGATAGCTTCGCGGAAAGATCTATGACCAGGTTTTGGATATCGTAATAATTTTATTTTACCATCCCTTTTTGGAGCTCTGAGCAAAACACCATTGAATTAGTGTTACTATGCCATTATATAAATATTCATCACCATAGGAGTCGATTCCGTCATCATGACTTTTTCGACCCATGACCCGGGGTTCATGGTCTCGGAGTGGCCCAACACCATGAACCCGGGGTCATGGTCCAAAATGGAGGTGGAAAGTCATGATGGAGGATGTTCATGTAGTATGCACCAAAGTATAGTACAGTTCCACAGTAATATACAGTACCCTGAGATACCGTGATTCGGTGATCGCAAAGTAACTTTTTAAAGAATTTTATCTAAAAAGTCAGTTCGCGATTCCTCGACGGGCAGATTACGGTATCTCAGGGTACTGTATATTATTGTGGAACTGTACTATACTTTGGTGCATACAACATGAACATCCTCCATCATGACTTTCCACCTCCATTTTGGACCATGACCCCGGGTTCATGGGGTTGGGCCACTCCGAGACCATGAATCCCGGGTCATGGGTCGAAAAAGTCATGATGACGGAATCGACTCCTATGGTGATGAATATTTACATAACGGTGTAGTAACACTAATTCAATGGTGTTTTGCTCAGAGCTCCAAAAAGGGATGGTAAAATAAAATTATTACGATATCCAAAACCTGGTCATAGATCTTTCCGCGAAGCTATCTCAAATTGGCCATACCGAGAGTGTCCAATCAGTGTATTTTCAGATACCTCTACCAGTGGGCTACAACGTACACCTAGGTTACCTTTGGCCCTGGCGGCATCTATAGGCTACTTTGATCTACAAAAGGAAATATGTGATCAGAACAAAAATCCGGAATCAATCAGGAATCAATCTAAACGGCTGCTATGATGCCTCTGGGCACCTCTAACTTGATGCACGTGAACATTTGAGTCAACCTCTCCAACTTTGTATTTTATGATTTTTCGAACATTTCAAACATCTTTCAACTTTTCTTGTGCCACAAAGGTGGAAACCTCAAACAAGGGGTACTATGAGCAATGTGAGCACAAGACCCTCCTAACGCTAGAGTATGGGATGGCTGACCCTGTTTCGGGAGGAACGTGTCCGGAGGGTAGGTGAAAATCTTCGATTTTTACCGATCCGGTCTCTTAATAGCGAACTGCACATCTTATGATGACGAGCGAGTGTGTACAAGAGAGAGAAATCGAACTGTACAGTCGTATAACAACCAACCTTGATGTCCAGGGCGACGAATCCCAGCTCATACAGGGCCTTCACTCTGCTTCCAGTGAGAAGAGGAGCGCCGTTGACGAACCACTCCACGCGCATCGTGGGGTCGTTGATGGGAGAGACCTGGAAGGGAAAGGTCAAGGAATAGCGTTCACTTGATGGAATTGAATTCCGGAATTCCAAGTGAGAAGAGGATTGGATTTCAATGCAATTCTATATCTAGTCATAATCCAAGAAGAGAACCAAATCAAGGACCATATACTTGATTCACTCGCTTGTGATCGCCCTTCAATGATAAGTTTCAAGGTTGATTCTTTAGTGTAAGCACTCACAACTCATTGATTCGTTTCTCTCACTTTCTTTCCAATAGAAACTCACTCTCAGATCCAGATGGATGTCCTCGTGCTCGTTGATGGCGATATCTCTCAAGTCACCGATGAACTGAGGGGCGGAGTCGCAGCCTGGAGTTAATTGTGATAATTAGTTAATAAGCTAGTAGCTCTCTGAAGATTGTGCGTCAAGGTAAGGCTGAACATTGTTAAATGAGGTCATTAGTTAATTAGTTAATTAGTTAATTAATTAATTAGCTAATTAACTAATTACCTCTATCCTCGATCTCGGGCAGGCCGCGCATGCGGTTCTGCTCGAGCTGCTCGATGCGCGAGAGACCTGCAATGCGTGTAGTTGTGAACTTTCTTCTGTATTTTCTAGTTTGATATGTTTCAGCGTTAGTTAGTGAACTCGAATGCGCATGCTCGTTTGATGTACCCTTGGTTTTTTCGACAAAAAAGAAAACTTACTCTCGGGATGGTGCGGGTCGAGGTACTGCACCTTGTCACCGGTGACGACCAGCTCGAGCTGGCAGCGGGTCTGCAAAACATGTTGTTATTGTTTTGTAATTGTTATTGTTGCGGTTGTTGTTTACCTCTCCCAGCTCATTCCTCGCGACGAGCTCATAGACTCCCGAGTCCTCGGGGTAAGCGTAGAGAATGTCCAGAGCGACGTAACCGAAGTCGAACATCGGACGGAATCTGTGAGCGGCGGGGAGGGGCGCGCCGTTGTGGTACCTGAGAGATGATTGTTTAAATCAGTGGAATTGTGAATGGTATAGCACCAACGATTTCATATCCACTGTGAAGCATTTCCTTTCAAAAGAAACATTTTCGAAATCGCAGAACGTCCTAGACGGTCATCATCATACTCTAATCGCTGGAAGAAAAGTATTACACGTCTCCACGTTCATATTGACAATATTAGCCGACTGGAGCCAACCTAGCATCAGCCCACCTTGTTCGCAAAGTCAACCTCTAAACTTCACAACTCACCACTCCACGGTCATCTTCACATCACTCGCCGGCTGCAGTCTCGCCTCGAAGTGGACGGGCTCGTTCTCGTGAGCCTCGACGCGCGTGGCGAGGGCACGGGCGAATCTGAGAGTTTGGATTATTAAGATTCCATGAGCCATGAAAGATTACTAAGATTCGATAAGCTCGCACAGTTTCGAAATCAAAGTTTTGTTGTTTATTTGTGATTCTATAGCAGTGGACGGGAAATAGGAAAGAATAGCCGATTTCTCTGACTCAAAAAGGGATATCTGATTCGTGAAACGCACCTGGGCGCCTCGAGCGAGTGGAACTCCTCGGGGCGCTCGACGGCTTGCGGGCCGATGTGCACCTGGAATGAGGGTGTTAGCACGAAGAATAGGTCATGTTTCATGTTTCGTTTTTAGCCAATCGCAAATGTATGCTAAACACCGGAATCAAGCTTGTTTCTAGTATGTTGCACAAATCGAGTATACTCTGATACGTTCTATCATCTTCGATTCGCCTTCGATTAGTGCTTCAAAAATATCAATGATACTCAGCAGCTTTGTTTTCTGCGATTTGCTCGGAATGTTCGGGACAGTGTTGCTTCAAAGGATGCCTTGATTCTATTCCAATTTCTCTCTATTCTCTTCGTCTCTAGTTATCCTCTCACCTGATGCCCGTCCAAATACCCGATGATCTGCATGGATCCTTCATGCCTCGTTAAATTTTACTTCAATGTCACACACAGTACATTCCCATGAACCTTTCTGTCTGAGACACAACGTAATTTTCTCACCTGATGCCCGTCCAGATACCCAATAATCTGCATTGACCCTTCATGACGAGTGTCCGTCTGCAGACTGGGCGTTTGGGACGTCTTCAGTTGCGCCTGAAAATCGACAACATGTTGACAATTTCGAAATCATGGAACCCTAAAACACTTTCCAAGAGGCTAAATTGGATATGGACATTGAGTGAGAACGGACCTGCGACTGAGCCTTGCCGTGCACCGAGTGGAGCACGCACGAATACATGCCGTGGTCCTGGAATGCTCCTCTCTCATCTTTTCAAGGGTGTATCTTATTCGTGTGTTCGAATTGATCGACGCGTGTGCTGAGAGCTGGCAGTTACGTGTCTGACATACCTCGGGGTAGGTGGGATGGAGGACGAGCGAGACCCGGCCGAAGTTGTGGTTAGTCTGAAGTTTAAGGTTGATTGAGTTTCAACGGCACGGCATATGCCGAGGAGATAGAGGATTCTCATTTTTTCTAGCATTTTCAGGTTTATAAAACCGATATTATCCTCAGCAGTTCAGTCTTCCTCAGACGCACTCTGCAGTGCGCAGCTCGGAATGTTCGGGACATGATCGCATCATCGGATTATTACTGGGTTATTTCGTCATGCTTAGCCAACATCGAGTGAATATTGTCAGAATTACCTGAATCCTGTTCGCGTTCGGCAGCGGGTGTCCGTCCTTGAGCCAGGTGACCTGAAAACATTTGGTACTTTCAGCATCAATCAGGTTATCAAGACAACCCTGACCCGTACAAAAAGAGTCAAAACAACAACAATAACAACAACAAAGACAAACCTTGAGGGACGGGTCATTGACGGGCGTGATTGCGGCCTCAAAATAAGATCTGCCCAGCTCCTCGGGACAGTAGTAGTCGACCAGGTTGGAGAGGAAGCGGGGCGCCTGCAAATGGATTTCATCATTTCAATTGTTCTCTAAATATCGCCTTCGTACAAGCTACAATCAGTTTCCTTCACTTAATTTTCGATAAATTACTGACAGGGGTTAAACTGAGTAGATTGGAGAGAATTTGCGAGAATTGAGAAGATAATGGATCTAAAAATACGCACCTCATCGTTCTTCGAGTGGGCGAACTGCAGCTCCCTCACGTCCTCGACGTCCAGGGGGCGACCGCCGGACTGGGCCAGGTTGTGACGGGCTGAAGGGAATTAATGAGATCCGATTGCATCATCTCTGCCACTTAGTTTTCTAGACCATTGCTGTAGTTCCTACATCTTTCATGAAACTCTACATATTCGGAATGCCAGGTTGTGGCGTGCTGAAGATATTCCATTTATCCTTCCGTTTATTCTATTCATCGTTGCTTATTATTGACTTTCAATGCCGACTGGCGCTTGTGGAGGATCTCTACTACGCTGTGCACAATGCTATCAGTCGTGCTTTTTTTCGTTTTGTTGTTGGGTGGAAGCAATTCTGGTCGGGTGTGATGTGGATCGGTGGTGCAGATGGTAATTGTCAAACTCACGATGCACGACGATATCGGCGGCGTTCTCGGAAGTGCCGACCGCGTTGGAGGCGCGCGCGCTGATCGTACCCGCGTCGGCCTGAGCAGTTCAGATTTAGCATTTGTTTGCCCTAACCAAATCACATCACAACTTTCTTTACAGCCCGCGTCGGCCTGGAATACTTCTCTAATTGTTTGCTCCCTATTCTCGTTCCACGTCTTGTTCTAACACATACTGAACTGATGCCGTTCTTATGCGGCGAACTAATAGAAACTGATGCATTTCTTTGCAGTCCAAGTACGAGAAGGGGCTAGGAAGTGGTTGAAGTAGTCGAAGAAAGGGGGGGTGAACATCTCACCATGGAGATCTCGGCGATGTCCAGGGTGGCGAAGCCGTGCATGTACTGCTGCTGCACGCGGCCGCCTGAATTACCCGGATATCACATTTCCCGGTCCTGCCTATTTAGAGAGTCTAAGATGTCCCGGTCTAGACGATTCCCGGCTCTCGTCAACCATCATCTTGAAAGTGCAAACAGTCTGTGTTTGTTTTCGATGTGGGGACTCGATTTGTTTTAATAGACACGAAACGAGGGTGACACTGCTTCGGTTAACACGTACCGACTTATTGAATTTGGTTGAAACCTATCTGATCGATACACATTCGAACACAGCAACTCACCGGCCGCCAGGGGTTTTCCGTTCAGGAACCACTCCACTTTCAGGGAGGGATCATTGATCGGAACGAGCTTCGCCTCAAGGTGGAGGTTGCTGCCCTCGAAGAGTTCCTGAAAACATTTGTCGATTACAATTAAGAACCGAACAATCGAAACTCTCTATAGGAAATGACCAAAAGTTTATCTTTTTTTTGGAATTGGCGGGAAACAATAAAATTCAAATCCCGTACTTGAGAGCGAAGCTCGGTGAGGAAGTTGGGCAGGTCGATGTGCTGCTGACCGCCTGCAATTATCGATTTTGAAGATTTCGAAATTATCAGAGCCTTCTCGAAGCGAAAAAAGCAGCTTCAGTTGATCATATTGCAGTAAAAAAAAGCGTAATTTCGAAAATATGGCTCACCAGCTCCCACTGCTGCATAGCCAGAGCCGCCGAACGCGTTCGCCTGTTGCGGCATCGCCTGTCCGCGTCCGTGACCTGGATTTAGTCTTGTATTTTCGAAAACCGAAATGTCAGATCCCGGATCCGGCTCTGAGTCCAAGATAAAGAGTAAAATATTGAGTAGATCGATACGAATCAATGAGACAAAACCGGCCTAAGCGATTGGAAACATCCGAAAGATGTGTGTGAGGTGAGGAGGAGAGGTGTGAATGAAACACGACACTCCATCTCGATCGGATGGATGGAAGGACAACATTCGGGATCTTCTATCTCATTGCTTTTCCCTACACTTTTCTTGGGGGCCACCGTTTCTGTTTCGACCGAATATGTTTCGAGGTATGCACATCAATGATTGCATCTGTTCAATGTGTTGAACCGGAGTCATCGGCTTGCATAAACCAATATCTTAAATCTTTCTGAATATCGCATGAGGTGCAATTCCATCATCTCATCAGTCACGCTCAGAACAGCGGTCTGTCTGCTCTCCCCGAGAGAGTATACAGCAACCACGGTTTCCCTCCAACCCTACCTCTACCACACTCATTCGCTATTATCCGTAGTCATAAACGTACCGATGACACTCAGTACGGCGGTCTGCCTGCTCTCTCCCAACGGGTTAACCGCGACGACGGTGTACTCTCCGGCATCCGCGCCCGTCACGGGAGAGATCTCCAGAAGGGCCACTCCGAAGTCAGAGACGGTGATCACACGAGAGGAGGCGAGGATGGCCTGAAGGAGTTGTCAGTGAAAATAACCATTGGAAACAGAAATACTATTTCTAATCCGCAATACTATCATTGTCTAGAACATAATGAGATGCAGTGGTATTATCGTTGTAGGTTTCACGATTTGTATAAGAGTCGTGTGCTCTGGTGGCTATCAATGGTTCTGTGAAGAGGGTCGCAAACACAAGACAATAATAATGACTGATCACTCCACCTTGCCGTCCTTGAGCCAGACAGCAGCTAATGTTTCTTCAAACTTACAAGAACTCAGCGCGCCGATGAAGTCCAGTAAGTACGTACCAGAGAAGAAAAAGAAACGCAACGAAAAATTGAGAATGATTTCACCTTGCCGTCCTTGAGCCAGGCGATCTTCAGATTGGGGTCGTCCTGGGGGCCGAACTTCACCTGCAAGTCAGGGCAGTCATTATTGATTTTTGCGTTCTCATCACAGATTTCGCGTGATGGTCTCAAATTCATGAGAGATTCTCTATTATGCGCGTATCGGCACCGAAGAAAGAGGGGCCCACCTCCAGCCTGGCCGTCTACCCCACAACAACTCTACTACGGCAAATGATGGAATAGGGGAACACAAGAATATCAGGGGAAATGACTGATTTCGTATCAATTACAGCTTCAAAAATGTCCTAAGGAGCGGAACATCGTGTGAAATATTCGCTTGTGATCCCATCAACCCACCTCCAGCCTGGCCGTCTACCCCACGCTGCGCACACTCTCTCAACGGCCAGAGTGTGAAATGAGGAGACGGCGACCCTTATTTCGCACTCTACTAATTACCTCCAGCCTGGCCGTCTGTCCCTCGACCATCTGCGCCGACTGCAGGGATCCCTGGAAGGCGGGCGCCGACTTGGACTGGCTCACGTCCATCTGCATCGCCGGCGATCTGAATAATTCAAATTTGAATTTCGCGCCAATAAATCTAAGCTTTTGCAACCGTGTCGAAATTTCGACAGGCGAGCAATTTTAAGAAATTTTTGGCGCGAATTCAAAAATTTACCTCGCGTTGCGACGGTCAACCTTGCGGAGCGTGATCTGCTCGCGCTGGTTCTGGCCGAGCTTGGCGCGGGACTGGACGACCACACGGCCTGGAGTTTATTACGTGAATTAAACTAATTAATTAAACTAATTATCTTAATTAAGCTAAATACCCTTGAGCTGCGTGGTGCCGTGCGCGTTCGTGGCGTCGCAGCGGTACCAGCCGCCTGCAAATATTATTTCCGGTTCATCCTTCGCCGTTCCGAAATGAGAGAGAGTGGTTGGGTATGCTTCACAACTGTGCAATAAGTAGTTGGCTCTGTTTCGAGTCGATCAATCTGACGGACAGTTGTCAAAACCTAATAGAGCACAAAGTATCATACACACATAAACGGGTCGCCGTTCATTACACACTCTCTGTCTCATCGGACAGAGAGACAAGGCAGTGTGTGAAATGGAGGGGCGGCGAACCGTATTACGAATTCTATTGATGAAGTGAATGAGTTGTTATACCTGTCCCACCTACTTTTCGACTGGAATAAGATCGAACTACTTATTGCGCTGTTGTGAAGCATAACCAACCGAGCCATCCTTTGAACTCTACTCATCACCAACTCACCCTCAGCCATGGTCACATCTCCGATGCACAGTGCTGTCTCGGCGCCGCGCGTCTCGATCCTTAAATTAGCCACTTTCAAAATGCAAAAAAACGCTATGGTTCACAGTGGTCAGACTATTGACAAAGTATTATATTCGAACGATTCTTCAGTTTCATCAGAATTAATCAATGAGTAAACTCACTTGAAGTGCGGGCCGCCGCTGGTGATCTTCTTGTCGTCCTGGTACCACACGAATTCGGCCTGGAATTGTGAATCTTTTACTCCTTTCCTCGATCTGAGATTTGTTGGCCAGAGGCCTCTACTTTTCGAATCGATGTATGAGAATGCTCAATAGAATAGGCAAGAAAAAGGAGGTCTGTTGAATTCAATCACTGACATTTTCGGCGTTCGCCTTAGCGTACAGCTTGACCGAGTCTCCCTCGTACAGGGAGACGGACTGAAAGCGGGTGACGAAGGTGGGCGGGGCGGAGACTGCGGCTTCTGCAAGGAACAACAGGATTTCAATTTTGACTTTCTTTATTGCTGTTCTGTATTTCATGCCTTCATCAAATCATTTAATAAAATACAAAGCGTAAGTGATTGTAACACTTGTTCGTACACTAGTTATGGCCTAGAGGACTTACCCATGATGCACAGTGCGACTACGACCCAAATCTTTTCTTGACTAAAAAGTTTTCAGAGATTCGAAATCATCAATTTCCACTCTTTTGAAATCCGCAGCTTTCTATCACTCCAAGGTATAATCAACTCACCCATGATGCTCAGCGTGAACCTCGATTGGAAGGAGCCAGCCGGGTTCTTCGCGATGCACACGTACGTGTCCGCGTCGCCAGCCTCGACCTGACGATTATTGATTTATCGATTTTCGAATTTCGAAAATCACACGGGACCAAGAAAACAAATCCTCGAAGAGTGATCATCGATTTATTGATTTTTAAACTTCGAAATTCAAAATGTGACCAATAAAGCGATTCGAAAAGAACTAGACTACATGGTGACAGTGAAAAAGGCTAAGTTGCAAGGATGCAAAGCGCTACCCACCCTCGCAACTTTTTGTTTCGAAACTCTGCGCGGGATGAGAGATAAGCACAGTGTAATGAAAGCACTTCACAGTGAACGGAAGGGAGGAGGGAGGGAGGGTGACGGAAAGTGCGCGGAACGCTTTTTTGTATCCCTCTCTCTCTCCCCCTTCCCTCGACTCTTCCGATGGGATACGTGAGATGAACCAACAGATCGAGTCAGGATGGGATTGAGGGATTGAGGGATCGAGGGCTAGTAGCCATTTCATCATCTTACTCAATCGATACCGTACCTTACAGTATTCTTACAGTATTCTTACAGTTACCCTACCGTACCCAATAGACGGCCATTCTAGCGGATCCATCATCTTACTCAATCGATACCGTAAATTACACTATCCTTACAGTACCCCTACCGTACCTTATCGACGGTCATTCTGGCCGATCAATCATCTTACTCAATCGATGCCGTGTCCTACAGTACCCTTACAGTACCCCTACCGTACCTTATCGACGGTCATTCTGGCCGATCCATCATCTTACTCAATCGATACCGTGTCCTACAGTACCCTTACAGTACCCCTACCGTACCTTATCGACGGTCATTCTGGCCGATCCATCATCTTACTCAATCGATACCGTGTCCTACAGTACCCTTACAGTACCCCTACCGTACCTTATCGACGGTCATTCTGGCGGATCCGTCAGCGAACACCTCGGTGCGGATTCTGCCTGCTGCAAGAGGCTTTCCGTCGGCACGCGCGAATGAGATCTGGGGGAGCGGGTCGCCGGAGGCCTGAATGATTTACATTGTTAACACATTGCATACAGCCAATTCCACTCAAGTCCCTAGGCCTCCCTAGGCCTTGGCCCGAACACGGCTTTATGTTCTCATTTGGGGATGCTCACTAGTCCTTTTTATTCTTTGTTTACAAGACCACTTCGGAATCGCATTGAAAGAAACTAAAAAGCCACATTTACATAGTCATCGTGAAACCTATTCAAAACAGCGAAAGACTTCTATGTCCTGACGTTAGATTCACTCAGAGATTCACTCAAAGACCAAAGATCAAAGCTCACCTTGGCGGTGAACATGACCTGATCGCCGCCCTTGGCAGTGACGGACTGCGGCTGCACGAGGAAGGTGGGCGGCTTGCGGCCTGAAATTCGAATTTGAATTCCCGCCAAAATCTCAAAAATCCTGAAAATCTGGTCATTTTCAATAGAGCTCACCAGCTGCTGCTGCTGGTCCGTTCGCTGCTGCTCCTCCATTGGCGGTGGCCTTGGTGCCGTTGGCTGCAGAGGTTCCGTTCATGCCCGGCTTGGCTTGGGCAGAGGCGGCGCCCTGCTGCTGGGCTCCGGCTGCCGGCTGTAAATGCTACGTTTTAGCATTGACTCTCTTTTAGCACACTCTATCGCTCTGTCTGACCGATTAGAGTGTATTTTAAAGAAGAAAACCATACAATGATTGAAGGAGCAAACGAAATGAGAAACATGTATCCCTCGTGAAACACAGTAACATCCGCACTTTTGGTTCGGTTCGCCTATAGACCGATATGTCTATATCTATGGACCGCTCTGATTGAAAAGTGAGACGAGGAAGAAACTGAGCCAGAAACTACAGAAGTATCGTAACACTCACCTGGTTCTGTCTTCTGAACATCTCGTGGTACTGCGGTTGCTGCTGCTGGTAGCTGTCCGCAAGTTCGTGCTGGAACAATCGATAAGTTACGGTATCGATCGATAACTGATTACGGTAGTTATCGATAAATGAAGATTACGGTATTGATTACGGTACCTGTGTGCGGTAGAAGTGCGGTCTGCCGACTTCTTCCGGGTCCACAAGGTATTCGGTCTGGGTGGGAGGCTGGAAATGCATTATTGATTTATTTTCGAAAAGGGGCGGAGCTTAAAGTGGGCGGAACCTTACCCGATAGAAGTTTTGCTGCACAAAGGTGTTGTGCGGCGATCGAGCTACTGCCTGTTGTTGGTAAGACTGCTGCTGAATTTAATTAATATATTATTTATTTTTATTTATTTCGAAAATACCTCGGGATGGTGGTGGTGTACGTGTTGTACGGGGACGCGATGAACCTGAATTGTTTGTGTTATTACGATTTCTAAACAACAACAACAACAACAACAACAACAACAACAACAGCAACAACAGCAACAACATCAACAATACCCACCTGCGACTGCTGCTGTCTCAGATCCTGTTCGCTCTGGGTCTGTCTCCACGCGGGGGTCGGTGAAGACTGGTGGTGGGTCTGGAAGGTTACGGTAACTTACTGTATCCAACTGTATCGTGAACTGAACTGTAGAATCCTATCTTATCCTACAGTATCCTGCCGTATCCAATTGAATCGAGAACTGATCTACAGTACCCCGCAGAATGCTACAGTACTCCTGCCTACCGTACCTGCTGCACTTGCTGCTGCTGCAGGGGTTGGTGGTGGAGGTGGGGTTGGTGCGGCTGCTGTTGTTGCTGCACCTGTGGGGGCTGTTGGTACTGAAGCTGGTAGGGAGAGGCTTGCTGCAAGTAAGTTTCGTTAGATTGTGCTTCACAATACGAATAATTCAAGAGCGGCAGGTCTTCGACGATTCTTCTTTACTTCTTTATTCAGAATCAAAATTTATACTTCTCTGATCGCAGCGCTACCATAATCGACAATAAAGAATGTTGGATTTTTGGCTCTCAGGCCCAAGCACAGACACAGTGCTCTGTTCTACCGTATTTGCTTACAAAAACAACAGTGGGAGCAACAATAACAAAAACAACAACAACAACAACAACAACAACCATACCTGCGCCTGTCTCCTTCTCAACTCCTCCTGTTCTCGGGCGGCTCTCGCTCGCTCGAGTAGGTCCCTTTCCTGCACCTGTTGCCGCTCACGCTGCTGCTGCGCTTGCTGCTCGCTGCAATGAAATCGTTGTTGTTGTTGTTGTTGTTGTTGTTGTTGTTGTTGTTGTTATTGTTATTGCTGTTGTTGTTTTGTTGATCTGGGTTGTGGACAAGAAAGCCTATTGAAAGCATGCAAATTTTAAAAAAAAAATCGTTTATTGATTATTACCGTAACCGCTTACCGTAGCCAGATAGCCTGCCCTCCACAACAATTGAAAACTCGATAATCGCAAGGTACCGTATCCCCTTACCGTAGCCAGATAGCCTGCTCTCGCTCTCTCTGAACTCGCTCGTCCCGCTCTCGTTGCTGCGCGAGAAGCAGACGGTCTTGCTCGAGGGCACTGCAAGAGTACGGTAGATTATTGATTGAGGTACGTTAGAATATTGAGATAGAGGTTATTGATTGATGTGGGTTATCGTCATATTTTTTCTTTCGTTCAACTTGTTGCAACCAATTCAGAAATGTTTCACATCGTCAATGCTCTGTTGGAGTACTGTTGAGCAATCGATCTCTTCAAGCCATCCACAATAAAAAATAATACACAAGTTGACTCACAAGTTCAGTAAGCAAGGCAGGGAAATCATTGTAACTACTGGCCCACCGATCTTTATTCTTTGATCTCTCTACTCACCGTTGCTGAGCCTCGCGTTCACGATCGAGAAGCGTACGCTCCGCGCGCTCTCTGTAATATCGATCGATAAGTTACCGTACTCCAGACTACCGTAATCCCTTTCTATTATATCCTATAGTTCCATCCCTATTACCATGCCTCAGTAGTAGATCGATGAGTTCCCGTACTCCTGACTGCTGAATCCCCTTGACTACCGTACCCCTCCCATCTCACTACCGTACCTCTCGAGCAGTAGCCTCTCCTGTCGCTCTCTCTCCGCCTGCTGAGCTAAACGCTGTCGTTCGGCCTCGAGCCGTGCGTACTCGTGTTGAAGCTGCAATTGCCGGCTTTGAATTTCCCGGCTCTGCTATTTTCCGGTTCCGGAATAGCTATTTTCCGGTTCACCTATTCTCCGGGCACATTTCGAAAGATCATTGGGCGCTCGCCAAGTGCCCAATAAACCCCTCATCTGTGCGCTTTTTGCCGTGCGTTTCGTAAAGAGCGCAGTGACTTTTCTTCTCCGCCAGTCTTGATTACAGCGGGAGAAGCCCCCGGGGGCTCTTGGAGAGGCGAAAATAAAGATTGACTCAGAGGGTGGAAGAGGAGGAGAAGGAGTGGGAGGAACGGGGCTCTACGGCTTCCACCTGATCTTGGGGAGTTAGAGAAGCGAGGGAGCGGGAGGGTTCGGGAGAGCTGGAGAATAGACGGAGGAGGAACAAAAAGCCGGTGATTAATGAGCGGGTGAGTGAGAATTTCACCGATATTTCAGTGACAGGAAAACAAATAACAGAGGAGAAGTGCGAAGTCTGGAAGCTTTGCAAAAAGTCGAAGCGCATGACAGATAAAGGATTTTTTTTTTTAATTACGGAAGGTTTTTTGAAAGCAAGCTCATTCAGATCAAAATTATGAGTGGAGTATCACTTTTGCTCGCATAGTTTCATTCGGAAGTAAGGTTCTGATACCGTTGTAATCTCGCGAGCCCCTCTCACTGACACCTAGTGGCGATTCCTCTGGTCTTCGGCCTACTCACTCAATGCTACGGGAGAGATACTGGCAACAGTTGACTCTCGTGACTTTACTACCCCTAGCGTGTTGTGATCGAACCGGGCCTGATTCTTCCAGAATGTTTACCCTGAGAACACTGTAAAACAGGTCTAAGTGATGGTTTGCAAAGGAGCTAATGACATAGCTTCCCTAGAATGTTTCTCGCATCTTCCAGAATGTTTACCCGGCGAACGCAGCAATAAGTGGCCTGAGGGAAGGCTCTTTCAGCGAGGAAAATATTGTGAATAGGTCACTGACCCTGAGAGTTTTGTGAGTTCTTTCAGAATCGCAACTGATGGCGCTGGACAATCTTAATGTTTGTGAGAGAACAGCTCCATCGCTACTGAGAAACTGACTTTTCAGGTTGATTTCTGTGTAAAAGTGCGCCGAAAGTGGGGGCGTTCTCACATCCTATGCTTTCTGTTTTGCCACCCTCTCATTGATTACTCACTCTCTTAGTGCTCTCCCTCGTTCTCTCCCCCCTGGATCTGGAGGGAGGAGGAAGAGTTACACTTCTGATGATGGGGTAAGAGAGGGGGAGGCTGTCAAACAAACTGAGTGAAGCAATCTTCATCCTCTTGGTGATCAGAGAGACGAGAGAGCAGGGGAAATGGAGAGAGTCAGAGATACGAGGGATAGAAAGAGGTGTAGAGAGATTGGAAGATGCGTCGAGATGAGAAAAGCAATAGCAGAGAGAAGTAAGTGATGATCGGACTCTCTCCAAATCATCTGCTCTCTCGCTTTCTCTGACCGGCGAGAGAGCGTGCGAAATTGAGAGAGGCGAAAGCTCGGCGAATAGATTGGCAGCAATTTAGAGCGTAAATTAGTCGACCGTCGGGCTGTTTATCGATCGAGAGGAGAGATAAAGAGGATGATATTAGAAGGAGAGGCGGCGTTCAAGAAGAGTCACTACTACCAAATAAAAGAATGCAGCCTCTGTGTGTTTGTCCGCTGTTGCGAAATCGTATATAAAGTAATCGTAAAGTTATCTGCGCACGTATTCTTAAACACGCGTAACCTTATCCGCGGCAAAAGACAGCGCCGGAGGCGATACGCAACACGTCATATCAAAATATAAAACCAAAATAAAAAATATTTTCGAAAATTGCAAACCTGTCGCTGTCGCTCCGCTGCGTCACGCGCCTCTTCAAAGTCTCGCTGAAATTGAACATTTTGGAATTCCATATTTGACGATTCTAAATTTCGAAGTGTGTTTCACACATCTCATTTTAAAAGGCGAGTTGAAAAGATAACAATGACTCATCGTCAGCCTGTGATAACCAACAATTCATATTCGAACGTTGATTCGTTCAATATTTACAGTTTAGGCTGTACGAAATGTTTCATGTCTTTGAATAACTGCAGCAGCGACTTCTCACCTGGCTCTGCTGGTCCTTGTTCTACATACTAGTTTACCCCAATATCAAGCAAATAACAATAAATAAATATGCCCTCACCTGACTCTGCTAGGTTTGCTAACGAGCTTTCCCACGTACTAAATATTATTCGAGTATTGATAATAACTCCTCACCTGACTCTGCTGGGGCGGGTGGTGCTGGTGGCTGACGGGCGATGTGAGCGGGTAGACCTCGACGCGCGCGACGCTCTCGGTCTGCAGTTAAAGTTATTTAGTTAATTAAATAATTAATTAATTAGTTAATGAGTATGATTATAATCAATCATTCGGCAAGGTTTACGTGAGAATCAGGCAGTTTTTCAATGAGGGTAAGAGCTCGGATCGGACCCGCGGTGCATCAAAACAAGTGGGAAAATATATCGAAGATGAAAATATGCCACGGGTTTGCACGTATTGTGAAGTAGAGAAGTAGTTTTGTGGATCCGCACGAACCAGTGCCCTATGATGCGCTTGGAACGATTACAAGCACAAGCTCTCACAAAAATATCGTGCAGAGTGAGGATTATCTCGAGAAAAGTGGAGCAAAGCAGATCAAAAGGGTGGGAAGAGGTCAGTCAAGCGGGGGGGGGGCGGATTCCCGGTATCCCAGTATCTTTTCTCGAGTGAGAGACTGTAGGATTCGAAGAGAGTCGGGGAGAAAACGTTCGAGAGGGTAAAGTGATTTGGGCCGGCAAAAAATCGCCTCCGTCAAGTTTGCGCAAACACAAGTGTATCCACTGCGGGGATATCGACGTTCGGGAAGCTTCGAAATGCTTTGCCAACATAATTATTAAATAATGGAAGCCCATGTTCTAAGTCATTTTTAGTCATTAAAGGAACGTGAACGTAAGCATTCCTTGAACTCGGATAAATTTCAATCAATGATGCATCAGCTCAATAGGGGATGGTTTTCGGGGGACATCGGGGGACATCGACTGCGTTCGAGAAGCTTCCCTCAAGTTGCAATAACATTGATCTAATGTCCCCGCAGAACACCGTAATGAACATTGAAAACAGATGCCGATAGATTGGAAATGAAAGATCAACTCGAACAGGGGAAAGCGCTACAGAATCGACAATTATATAGAAGAGATCTGAGGATGAGACTATAGAAGACCGACAACTCATCGGCTCTCACTAGCTAACAATTGCTTCTCAGCTCAACAGCACAACAGCGAAGCCTCCCAACTGGATGGCTGGCATATTTTTACTGCATTTTCGAAAGTCGTCAACTTCAGAGGTCGTCAACTTTGAAGATGAGCAATTAGCAAGCAGTTTGAGAAGAGGTGAGAAGAAGGATGGAACGGATTTGAGTGGGAGGAGAAACCCTCTCTCTGCTCGACTCTTGACACTCGCAATCGCCTCTCCGAGCCCCGGGAGCCTTGCGAAAGCCTCCGCTCTCCTCGATCTGCATGATCTCTCATCGTCTCTGCTCGCCTGCATTCTCTTACTTTCCCGTGCTCCCTCGTCGTCCAAAACAACACCTGCCTGGTGGCCCCTGAGGCAGCTTCAGCAGTCAGGCAGCGGGGGCGCCGGAAGAGACGAGATACAAGGGGAAAGGTGGAGAGCACAGAGAAAGAGAGCGACGAGAGAGTAGGCAGATTGAAGAGAGTGATTGAGAAGGTTGGGAGAGGAGGAGTGAAAAATTAGTGATCGGCGTCGGTGTGAAAATCGGAGAGACGGAGATGATAGCGTGCCAATGGGATTGAGAGAAGCCGAGGGATCGGATTGATCTTTTGAGCTATCGATTTTCAGGAACTTGTAAACTATCCGGAAATCTTGGCAGGGAAGATGACAAATAATTGAAAGTGTGACGATGTGATACATTTGTCAGAGTTACTGACACTTAGTGATCAACTCATCACTGCTAGTTCCGCTCGACTTTGCTTACAAAGTCGGATCGAATTACCAGTGAGGTATGAACGACTGACCCGGAGGCATCAGGTTTCGCGATTTTCGAAGATTGTGTGCTTCATTTTTGCATGGTTTTCCTGTTTTGCACAGGCAAGATGATGACAAATTCAGATTTCCGTCCTAATTTGGTCCAGTTTAGGTGTGTATACACTTCCGTCTTCCCGACGCTGATCTTAGATTCACATTGACGAATGATGCAAGCGGATTATAGCAATGCACCCAGTAGCTCGCTCTGTCTCTTCATTTTGCACTATCTCTCTCCCTGCCTAACTGGTGAGATAACATGCTGACGAAAGAGAGTCTAAGAATTACGAGCCACTATAGCTCATTGAGCATAGAACAGAATATTGGAACATCCCCACCATTCTTATTTGGTTCGCTAGTCGAGTTACGTATTCTTCCTAGGGCTCGCATTATTCAGATTTTCTTCGGTATTTCGTGAACGATGACGACGTTCCACATCTACATTACGGTAAAAGCCGTACTGGAGACCATCTTCCTCATTCTATCGATTGGCGCGGTGTATACGGTGGGTTTTGAATCGAATATCAAGTGGAAATCGAAACTTTCCTTTGTTCAATCGTTTGAAGTCACTATGAAACTCAACCTCATGATGAATTCCGTTTGAAGTGGGACATAATAAAAGATTTAACAGATTTGGAAGTCGAGCAACCTCCGGCGTTCGCCTATCTTCTGTTCGGTCGGGTTCGCTCTGGTAACTGACTGCATCAAGATACTGGTCGTCTTCTATGGACACGACTTCCCGAGTGCAGTATTGCGCGATGACATTTTCGGTGATTATTTCATTCAGTATCGAGAATATTGCGTTGAATTCCCGATGACTTTGATCATAAGACGTTGAAACTTGTCGATCGTTTGAATCTTATCGCCGGATGTCTGTGTTCACATCACTACCTTTAGTCTCATCTTCCTTCATTCCCCTTCTCACGCATTGCTACTGTTCTCCCTAAGATATGCGCCAACCGGAAGGCCTATTTTGAATAGAAGGCATTGGATGTTTGAGCTCATGCTGCTTCGAAGTGTTGATTATCTCTTGTTGACATTCACCCCTCATAATTTGAGATTGATGAATGGGATGAAAATACGAATGTGAAACATCAGCTACTAGAAAATAGGTGTGTAGTTTGGCCTACGATCGCAGAGTTGATGTAGGAGTATACGTATTCAAATGGAATCGATACAGATGACGTCCACGGTTTCATATCTTTCGTTGCGATGACGCAATGGTTCTCCCATCTTCTAAATCTACTGTTGATGACCGTTTACTACTGCATCCTGCTCTATGATGTTAAGAAATACGAGAGAATTGCCCGATACCGATACAAAGCCCGTAAGAACCAATAATTTGACGGCATCCAGAACATCATTTCAGTGCTTGTCATTCTCTTAGCTGGATCCGCTTTTGCCACACCCTACCTCAACTCGGAATACTATGGTTTTGAGTGAGTTTTTCTACTGGGGTTTAAAAAATGGAGTCAAACCAATTTAAAAAATGGAGTCAAACCAACTCTTTTTATGTTGTCTGCAGTGAAGCGAGACGTACATTACGCACAATCCGATTAGTCCGTTCTATCTCAAATTATTTCTCAGTTTCACCATCGAGAGCCTTTCATGGTCGCTCAACCCGACCAGACCAGCGTCAATTGTTTACACTCTGATATCGTGGTTCTTTCTGGTAAGTTATCTCCATCGGATCGATTATTCACTTAATCGATGATTGATTGGTCAACTTTCAGTTCATTTTGACTGTCATTGTTCTAGTCGTGGGAATTGTGATGTGCATATTCATTCGTCGAGCCAAAACTAAGACTCAAGCCGGTCCAGTTCCGACAGTAAATTATGTAAGTCTACTACGATGTTAGCTAAAAGAACCGGAAATTCAGGGCTCCGACAGTAAAATAACACTGATTGCGTCATTTTTCGCGATTACAATCGCATATTATGTTCCAGTCGCTTCTTTTATCCTCACGCCCATGTGAGTAAACTCCGATCCAGGTTTTTTGTCTGGATCCGGAGTTGATCCAGATTCGATATAGTGATTATTGCAGGTGGTACTCCGAACAGGTCCACGAGCTCTACGAATCATTGGATGTCTTGGAAGACATATTAGAAGGATCAAAGTGGCTACTCTATGCCATGAGTTCGAATGAATTCCGCAAAGCGCTGCGACGTTTCCGCATTTGTCAATCCAGTGTGTCAGTCTTCGTCAATGTTACGTAATTTGTACTTGAATTCGCCGTTTTTGTTGATAAATATGTTTGAATTCGGAAGTTCCTTGTCTCACATTGGAATCGGAAGATGAAATATCCTCAGAGTCGCTCTGACGTAGCTCCTGAGGCGCAGGGATTAGGGTGTCCCATAGCTACGATATCTCTCTTCGCTCTGTCCGGTGGTTAGAGTAAATGAAAGAATGCACGAAATGGAGAGAGTCAGAGCTTGGATACGCTCAGCCAGTGTTGCGGCTCGCTTCCCTCATCCAAATCGATAGAGTCTTCCACACTACCTCGTCTCTTCTTCTCGAATCTCAACGTTTTCCCCTCCATCATATCGATTTCCCTTGACCTCTCAACGATGATTGACCACAAAAGCTACGCAATCGCCAAGTTCATAATCATCACATTGTGCATGCTGATGTCAATCTCGACAGTAATTACGGTATTTTTCAATTTTTTTCACTAATCACCAAATAACTATTTTGAAGATTATCAACACGAGGCAACTACGAAACTCGCCTATATTCTGCTTAGTTGCCTACGCGATAGCAACTAATTTTATTGAAAACATCGTGGTATTCTACATTCATGATTTCCCAAGTGCTATGGTTGAGCATGACATGATGGGTAAGTTTTCTATGCTTGTGGAGTTCATCGGAAGAGTTTTTTTTTTCTTATTTTTTGAGAACTTAATTCTCAATTTTCAGAAGACTATCACGGCGTCATTGCATTCGTTGCGATGACCAAATGGTTCGCTCATATGATGAATCTGTTCGCTATGACTGTCTATTACATGATTCAACTCTACGACTACGAAGTGTACCTAAAGGCTAGATCGTACCGATTTGCAGCTAGTAAGTTTGATTTTACAATTTTTATTTGAAAAAGCACGTTGCAGTGATTGTTGACACAATTATTGGAGTTCTATTCGCTGCCCCTTACGTCTTCAGTGACTTCTATGGATTTGAGTGAGATTTTCCTCTTAGCTCTCCTGGTTGGCCTTATCAGTCCGCCTCATCTAGCGTTGCTTGATGTGGAAGTTTACCTTACCTTCACCATTACAATGACAAGATGTAACAATGATTATAGTTTCACCATCGAGAGCCTCGAATGGTCCTACGCCAACAGTAATCACGACAACCACACCCATTTCAAGCCATCCTCGGCGATATTTTCAGGAATTTCTTGGTTCTTCCTGGTAAACATTTCGAAAATGATTTCGAAAATCAATAACTTCAGGGACTACTGACTCTGGTCGTCGCGGGAGCCGCCGTCGTCATGTTCATTGCTATCTATAGAGCTCGCCAAAGAGACAAATCGACTATGAGTGCAAAGTCGTTTCACGTAAGTTTTAGTCATCGGATTTCGAAAATCATAATAATTTCAGGAGAATGACAAATCAACAATGCTCATCGCGGCATTCTTCATTGTTACGATCGCCTACTACATTCCCATACTCTCGTTCAATCTAACGCCACTGTAAGTTATTCATCTCTCAGCACTTCTGATAGATCACAGGGGCCATTTACACAGTTCCACGTGCTATGAACGGCATCATAGAGTAGAAAGTGTAACCCCAATTCAGATGGTACAACGAACATTCTGAATCGTTCTACGAGACCCTCGATATTATCGAAGACGCGGTGGAGAACACGAAATGGAAACTCTACACATTCTCCTCTTCCCGATTCCGAGCCGCCCTTGCTTGGACAATTTTCAGACGGAAGAATGTACGCGTAGTGGAAGTTGCAAAGAACAGCAAGTTCATGACCACTACATTTTAGTCTGATGGTCCTAGTTCGTTGGTCTTTGTTTCATGTTGTTAGCTTTTGGTAAACTCTGAACAATAGAATCTCGTCTTTTTGTCCGTCATATGTAATGTTTATGAAGGTTTGTGATAAATAAAGGAATTATTCGAAACTGAAGAATAAATCATTTGAGTGCACACAACACGAATAGTGCAGTGTGATGCAAAATGGTTCTGAATTCTCTCCTTCCGTCATTCGGAAGTATACAGTGGCATACGTGCAAGCTCGTTGTCAAGAAAGACCTATCATCCTCCATACGTGAGAGGATGCATGCAACTATAGATGTCCCGT
Source organism: Pristionchus japonicus (assembly GCA_900490845.1). NCBI lineage: Eukaryota > Metazoa > Nematoda > Chromadorea > Rhabditida > Neodiplogasteridae > Pristionchus > Pristionchus japonicus. Next base: position 396,523 of record LS499585.1, read on the forward strand.
CCGGATTAACGGATTCAGTCCAACCACTGTCATGGAAACGAGTCGTCACATCTTCTTCTTTTGCATCTCCTAGTGCGCTGCTTCATCTCTATCATGGATTCTCACTCCCTCTATATCATCTTGAAAATCATAATCAATACATTCTTGCTAGTCCTAGGTGGTGCTGCTGTACTCATAGTAAGCGTTTTTCATGAAGTAGAGCCACTTTGCAATCCATTTTCAGATACTCACAAGCTCTGTGCTGAGGAAATCATCAGTCTTTTGTTGCGTCTGGTTTGCTCTCACGACTCATTGTATGAAAATAGTCCTTCTTAACTACGTTCATGACCTGCCGAGTGCCGTTATGAAAGAGGAGTATCTAGGTAATTAAAACCAGCCAAAATTAACAAGAAGAATCACTGATATCTTCAGCGCATCTTCGAGGTCTTTTCATGTTCATTGGCTACTTCAAATGGTGTGCGCACATGATAAATCTTCTAGTGATGACATTCTACCTAATCCTACCAGTTTACGCGCCCGATTTCTATCATAAAAGAGTCGTTCCTCTCCGCTACAGGATTGGTCAGTTTTTCATGTTCTATGATTACCCGAAACTAGCGTTTCAGTACTAGTGGAAATAGTTCTTGCCGCGGCTTTTGCATGTCCGTACATAAACGTGGAAGCGTTTGGAATCGGGCAAGTAGAAAAGTTGTTTTCAATGGAGCAAGAGCCTTTTCAGATTTGATGTGGAGAGTATGAATTTCACATTCGATCTCAGCATTCCGATTTCGGCTGCCTATGACCTCGTTAATTGGATATTTTTGGTGAGAAATGCATCCGTAACTCCTCTGAGAATCGAATTTCAGATTGCAATAGCAATAATTCTAACTGCCTCGGTTGTCCATCTTATTTATCTTCTATGGAAGTGGAGACGAATTCGCATTGCACCAATCGCAAATCAGGCTGAAGCAAAGGAGACTAAGATGGTTGAACTGGTATCTATCCAGTTGGAATCAGACATTTCAGAACCTCAAAGACCGTATGAAATTGATTGTAATATTCTTCCTACTTGCATCGTCATACTATACTCGGGCGATTCAGTTCAACATCGTGCCAAAGTATGCTCTGTTCTTCAATTCCATCGCATAACTACTGATGTTGACAGAGGTTCTACCGACAACTTTCACGAAATCTACGAAGTCATTGACTTGATACAAGATTTCGTCGAGGGAGCCAAATGGATAGTCTATGCGTTATTCGCATCCGACTTTAGAGCCGCAATGCGCAGCTTTGTAGGGGCTGACGGACCAATCGATTCGACTCAATAAATAAAGTTGCTCAATTCAGTTGTCAAATCACAGTGCGTGCAGATCTTATTCAGATTCTATACATGGAGAAATCGCATGTAAAATGAGGAGAGCTCATTTATCCCTAATCCGCACCTGATGTATTCCCTTACTACGTAACATTGCATCTTCAGGCGACATTCGGCCAGACATCACATGAGAGATCTCTAATCTTCCAACGGCCAACACAATAGAATCGCCGAGACTAGACTAGACTCAGACTAGACAATAGACAGTGATACTCTCGCGTTTAAATAATATTCGCAACAGTACGAGAGAGGTTGACGGAAGAAATAGCGTAAAAGGAGAAGGGAATCTTAGGTAATCGTGAAGAGATAATACACCCCAGTGAGTGAAGAGAAGCATTCAATTGCGGAATTACCATAGACTGAGAACCGCGTAGGAACGAGCGAAAGACTGCATTGCAACTTGAACTCTTGAACTCGTAACTCTGACCGGCGAGAGAGTGTGCCAAACGAAGAAACGAAAGGCAGATTCCCCCACCTTTCCGCGCTTGTTCTCGCCAATCACCGTGTACTCCCCGGCGTCGTCCACGTTGACGAGGTTGACAACCGACACAATGGTACCAGCAAGACTAAGCTCAGACTACACGTACTAACAACAATGGAAAGTGAGGATGATCGCGCGAACGGAGCTCCTAGGTAACTGATAAGAGAGAAAACAATGCAGTGGGTTGCATTCAATGGAGGATTTTGGAAAGCGAAACAAAGACGCAATGAAGCCCAGGTTCGCGAACCTTTCCATGCTTGTTCTCGCCAATCACCGTGTTCTCCCCGGCGTCGTCCACGTTGACGAGGTTGACAACCGACACAATGGAAGACTAAGCCCAGACTAGACATGGAGACTTTCGCCTCGAACAAGTGACTAGCAACAATGAAAAGGCAGAGAGGAGGGATCACATGAAAAGGATTGGAATTCTGACGAACATGAGCAGTGAAGATCTCTCAAAGTAAGGGTGCAAACCGTGAATAAGCACAGATCCCCCACCTTTCCGTGCTTGTTCTCGCCAATCACCGTGTACTCCCCGGCATCATCCACGTTGACCAGGTTGATCTTGAGCAGGGCCATCGCACCCTGCAAATACGTCTCTGTCTGAGGTTCTTGCCCAGAACAATACTAACTTACAGCATGCATTTTACTACAAGCCAATATGTTTTTGCCCACAATTATAAATGTTCGTGAAAGAGGAAAATGAATGAATGAAACAAACCTTGTACGACATCTGCATTCTCGGGCCGGACAGCTGCAGTGGGCGGCCGTTCTTGAGCCAGGCTACCTGAAATTCGAATCTTTTCATCAAAACGTTTCTGATTTGCTAGTTCTTATTCCAGTAATTGTTGAATATCCGTGACAGAACACGCAAAGAACTCTCACAAACCTGCGGCTTGGGCGTTCCAACGATGCTCGCTTGCAGTATAGCGTCAGTTCCTTCGGTGAGGCGAAGACCGCGCAGGGGTTGACTGAAATTTGGATGTCAAAATTTATCTGATAAAAGTATGTTTCACAAGATTTTCATAAGCACGACGGCTAATAAAATGTAATATGTTCTTCACAGCTTCAGTCCAATAAACAACTTGTTTCACCGAATGATCGGCTTGAATCCGCCTCCTCTCGGATCGAGAGCCGCGAGTTCCGGTTCGGTCTCGGACTCGGAGATGCCCCAGGACTGAAAAGAATCTTTCTATACCTAAATAGTGTTGTTCGTTCGAGTTGAGTTTCACTGACTCCTCAAGAGATTTGATTATTCTACATAGCCGATTTCTCTCTGAGAACCCGTTCCATAAAATTTTATCTTATCTACTCACGCTATCGACGTCGGACAGGTTTCCACCGGCTGCTGCAGAACGAAGGACGCCAGCGGGTTGCTGCCACTGCTGCAATGATAGTTTTGACGATCTTTTGCGGAATCGTCAGCATTACAATTATCGCCCAATATATACAATGGTTTGCACTGGTCAAGTTTCCGCCAAAACAACACTGATATGTGCATGATCCGTATTGTAGAATGGAGGTGAACAATCGTACCTGTTGTCCTCTGCTCGGTGGCCGCACACTGCCGCCCATCGCCGCGCGTCGGTCTCGAGTCAGTCTGGAATTGCTAGTTTGAGAATCGTACAACACGACTTCGCTATGAAAACTAGCGTGAGCAACCGCAGTTTTTAAAAAAAAATTTGCTGCATTACATGAAAGGGATGTATTTTGATAACTAGCGTGAACACGTTAAGAGTCTTTTGAGAGCTTAGGCATTCACTAAATGAAAGAAACGCACCTCTGCTGCTCGTCGGAGAACCACCGCTCATACTGCTCGCGGGGAAGGAGCTGGAATGAATTGGTTAGAATTGAAAGGAGTTCACGATAGTATTGCTTATGCCCCTTTAACTGAATGAAGAAGAGTCTATTGAAACACAGTTCATTTTCACCCAATGTTGACTCACAATGTGTTTCAACAACGCCACAAAAGCTGGAGGAATACAGACAGCTTCAGTGAATAGCATGAACCGAGTGTAACAAAATACATTTTTTTAAACCCTAAAGATTGGCATTTAAAATCTCACATTCGCACTCGTCACGGCTTCTCCGAGAACATTGGTTGCCCTGCACGTATAACGCCTACTCTTACTCAATCTGCCCCCGTTCTCATCAGTTCAAGTCTCATTGCAGCACTTTATCTCTCAAATATCCATAATATTGTTCCAAAAATCACTCACATTCGCGCTCGTCACCGCTTCTCCATGGACGTTCGTCGCCCTGCACGTGTACTCGCCCACGTCGTCCGGGAACATCTGTGAAAGGGTTATTCTGGAATAGAGTTACCCTTCTCGATCAATTGGAAGACGTGAATCAGCATGAATGTCTTAGACAACTGTTGTATGAACATCAAAGTGACTATAAAAAAAGAGTCTTTGATACCTGCGGAATGGTGAGATGACAGATGCCCGAGACGGGGTCGTGGTCGATTTGCGCCCTGCAATTTGAATTAGTCATAATAATCAATTAATTAACGATCAGGTAATCGCCTTTGCTCCATGCTCACTCAGAGCGCCGAACCAACACTGAGATGGTTTCACCACTGTGCTAACAACGTCTAGACCGGCTCTCAGGGCTCTGTTTTTCTTCCGAGAAGATGATCCAAGGGGATATCCTCGTGCGAGAGACTATCGAGAGGGGGCAATGGTCTCTCAATTCAGTGTACCCTTTCCTCTCTCTAGCCAATGATAGATGAGGAGCAAGTGAAATGGACGATGAGGAAGAGAGTTGAGGGTCGACAAACACGAAGTGCATGGGGGATTATTAGCAATCGGAGGAGGATGCGAGATTAGGAAAGCGAGAAGCTTCGGGGTGATGTCATCTGCCCAAATAGCTAAAGATCAAATGCATTGCTTCGTTGACTACTGATAATGTGTATTAGATAAGAAGTAATCTACTGAAGCAACTGAAACAAAAGAAAAGAGAAAAAAAGAGAAGAAAAAAATTGGTATCGTTTGACTCACCGATAATTCTGTAGCGGCTTTCCGTTCTTGAGCCACTCCACGGTCGGGTTGGGCACGGCGACCACTCGGCCTACAATGAGATCTCATCTTCACTGTTCGCGACATCTGCTCTGAGCGATTACTAGGATGCATCTGAGGGCATTTTCCCAACATTAACTTGATGTGTGTGAACGTCGAACATCTGTTGTGCTACTGAGCAATTAATGCGAAACAACGCTATAGATAAAAGAAGAATAGAGATACTACAAGTAAGAAGATGAAACTTTCTAAAGTTCAACCAAGACAATACCACAGGATCGCTTACCTTCCAGCACGAGTCTCGCTCCTGGCAGCAGTGGTTGATGTCTCAACTCCTTGAGGAAGATGGGAGCGGACGGGCCGACGGGGGTTTGGGGAGGAGCGGGAGAGTCACTGCAAATATAAAGAAATGAATGAAACTTGGTTGGCTTTGGTTTTTAGTTGTTGAACACTGTATTTAAACAAGACTGCAATGTGAAATAGCAAGTGACTTTGTATTCGATGTGAAACATAACCTTCTCCCCATTGTCTGCGGTTATTCTTGATAGGGTTGGCTAAACGAATACGGAATAACGGCGCCGAAATGAGAGAGGGAGGGTTACGGAAAATAACGGAATAACGGCGCCGTAATGAAATAACGCAGGGAGGCGGCACGTTTCTCTCCTTTCGGCGCCGAATAGAATAACGGCGCCGTTATTCCGTTATTTTCCGTAACCCTCCCTCTCTCATTACGGCGCCGTAATGAAACCTCCCCTCCATTTCGGCGCCGTTATACCGTTTAGCCAACCCTAATTCTTGATAGGCTGTAGCAATTCGTAGCTCTGATGCTGACAAAGGAGAGGAAACGTACTCGACGCTCTTCGCCCCGGGAATGGGCATCGTTTTGATAATTTCCGACACTTTATAAGACACTTTTTGAGAAAGTGAAAAGTTTTGTGAACAACGTTGGCAAAGTGCAAAAAATCGATTTTCCCCAAAACTCGTGCACAGGTAGTACCCCTCGAGTGTAGCTCACCTGCAACTTCCGGAATCACCTGGGTCGCTCTCCGCCGAACAGCGAGGGTTTTCCGAAACTACCGTAACCCAGTCGACTTTGTGCATACGCAATCGCTGCGAACAACCTAGGGCGCAAAAAATGCACAAAATTCAGGTGGTCATACACACCAAGTAGCATCCCGATCGCTTTCAAACTTGGCGAGAAAAATCAATTTTTCGAAAAAAAATTAGTATTTTAAATTGTAGCTCATCCGGGAGTTATGATAACTACCTTTTTTATTTCTTCAATCGGAAGATAATCTATCTCTCTTGCTTCCATAGAAAAATGGGCGAAATTTAAAAATACATATTGAGCGAATTTTGGCAAAGAACGCGCTCAACTTGCTATAAAGTCAGTTCTCGATAAGCCAAAATATCGAGAACTGACTATATTTTACACTATTCAAGAGAACCACAAACCATGATTGTAAGCAGTAATTACTCATTGTGTCTCACAGGCTTGAAAAATTACACGGAAAAGCAAAAAATACGTTTCGTTGCCGAACGGGAGTCTTTGTTTGTTTTTGAATACGGTAGAGAAAATTCCAGAACCTCATCGAGAACTGACTTTATAGCAAGTTGAGCGCGTTCTTTGCCAAAATTCGCTCAATATGTATTTTTAAATTTCGCCCATTTTTCTATGGAAGCAAGAGAGATAGGTTATCTTCCGATTGAAGAAATAAAAAAGGTAGTTATCATAACTCCCGGATGAGCTACAATTTAAAATACGAATTTTTTTTTGAAAAATTGATTTTTCTCGCCGAGTTTGAAAGCGATCGGGGTGCTACTTGGTGTGTATGACCACCTGAATTTTGTGCATTTTTTGCGCCCTAGCTTGTTCGCAGCGATTGCGTATGCACAAAGTCGACTGGGTTACGGTAGTTTCGGAAAACCCTCGCTGTTCGGCGGAGAGCGACCCAGGTGATTCCGGAAGTTGCAGGTGAGCTACACTCGAGGGGTACTACCTGTGCACGAGTTTTGGGGAAAATCGATTTTTTCCACTTTGCCAAGGTTATTTTCACTTTCTCAAAAAGTGTCTTTTATAGCTTATCTTGCGCGTCTTAATAGGCTCAGAACCATTCTGTTCTAATTCTCATGAAACTAATCAACTCACGCGACACTCTTCGCTCCTGGTATAGGAGTTGGGGCGGGAGCGACGATGAGGATGCAGGTGGACTGTTGGGAACCGGCCGGGTTGAGGGCGTGGGCGGTGAATCTGCAAGATCATTATTTCTTGCTGTGCAGCAACAGATCTATGCATTCGAGAACTCCTTCACATCTCCGGACATTTCATAATACCCTCATAACCACCATCTATCCGCGACCACCAACCCAGCGAGATTTCATTTAGGGAATCAGGGCTCAATTCACTTTTACCCTGTTGTCCGGAGAGGTGCAGAAGCGCCAACATTGCGTTATCGGACTCATGATCGGATGATTGATGACAAACTTTTCCTAGTAGAACACGTTGTCAGTTTATGTAGCCTTATTGCCGCCCCTCCCCCTTAAACGATCAACTCACCGTCCCGAGTCCGCGCCCTGCACCATCGAGATGAGCAGCCATTTTGCTTTCTCGCTCCCTTTTTCAGTCTTTTATGCACAAACTCCCCTTTATTTCATAAATAATGGTCACTAACTGGTACATACGTAGGTTTCGAGGTCTTCGACAAAAAATATGAAGTAATTACCGTCCCGAATCGGCGCCCTGCACCATCGAGATGAGCAGCCGGTGGCGGTGCCCGTCCTGCTCGATCTGGAAAGGGGAGAGGATTAGAAGGTTGTACTTGGCTTTATGGATCAATGCCAACGCCCAATTTTTGAATTTTTCAGTGCATTGATATTTGGTATTTGGGGCTATTTGGCATCTCCGTCTCTTTGCTGTTTGATAAGGATTTGGCCTAAACTCATTGATTGTATTGATTTTTTGAAACGGATGGCTTGAGAATATCGGTTGTAATGGGGTTTTCCGGTATTTGGACAAATGATGAAGCATATCTGTTTTCTCGAATTCATAAAACACCACCCAAATTATGCTGATTATATGAAATTCTCGACTCTGATTGCCTGGAAATTTGATCGCTGCCTATAGAATCTCTCGAATCCCTCCAATCTCTCTCCAACCCTCAGTGAAATCACTTATCATTCGAGTACTCCTGGAGAGTGGCTGTGTTTGCCTACTACTATGCATCTACCTCCCACACTCTTCTCACCAGAAGAGAGAGATACTCTCAGCAACTCTCTTATCCATAAACACAAAAGAAGAGGTGAAACTATCAAGAACAAGTGAATTATGTTTCACAATCACTAGAACATCTTAGCTGCATTCTTCTCCTAATATCGCGCTGATCATGAGAAAAAAGCAAACCTTGTAGTCCGGACACAGCGAGATGTCGTGCCCATCCTTGAGCCATTTCACGACCGGGTCGGGGTGGCCTGCAAGGCGAGCAAGTGAAATACCAGAACAAATAAGTAGGTAGTCAACAAATGACTATTTCGCATAATTCACTAACCTTCTAGCTGACACTCCAGCACGACCGACTCTCCTACGACCGCACGCTTGTCGTTCAGGGGCTGGAATGATTGATCATCATGTAATCAGGTCCAAAATGGACTCATTCGAATCTACAGCATCATGAGTTTATGAGTGCTAGCTTGCACTATGGAAGCCTCCATTTTTATTACTATGGCTACCATCAACTCTATTTCGAAAAGTATGAGCATACCCGGATGAAATTGGGCAGTATCTGGTTCTCGGCGCGCTCGCCGCGCGGCCGCATGAACGGCATCGTGAAGGGATTGAGTGAAGGTTGTTGATCGGCAAGTGAGGGAAGATGAGTGGATGGAACCTTTAATAATGTAATAATGAGAGAAAAATGTCAGAATATCAAACAAGAAATTAGTTGGGTCACGAGTGGACAAGTGTCAGAAAATGGCAACAACGACTAATGAGAACGGCGAAAAGGTAAACACTGCGAGGATGAAAATTTCCAGCTGCAAAGTAGCACAATAATCAGAGTGGAAATTTCGTTCGAAACATGCGATTCTGTCACAACAACAATAAACCAAACGATGGGCTGCAAATCACTACGAAACGCTCTGCGAATGACGGAAGTGTGCAGTGTAAACTTGAAGAAAACTATCAAGGACAACGGATCGCATTTCTCGTCAAAACGTATCTAAGCCTCAACAGATGAATGGAGCACTCAATGCGTTAACAAATATAGTAGCTCACACCTTATTGCAAGACCATTGAACATCACGACTATGATTATTTTCCAGATTTGGGCCTAAAAATAATTATCTACTTTGCAGCAGCGCCGCTCTATCTCGACATGAAAGATCGCACAGGCATACGTGATCGACTGACTATCAAGGAAGCAGTCGAGCGCGCCACTAAACTCTCGCAAGAAACCACTCGTCTCATCATCTAAGAAGGCGGATATCCCTCTCTAACCGTTCCTTGGATCCTAACCGGGTAGAGAAAGCGAGAGAGCACACAAATCGATGAGAGTCAGACAGCCACGGTTCAACCCCGAACTAGCTTCAGCTCACTGCCGTGAGCTCTGTTTCTCTCTCTCTCTCGCCCCTGATCCCGGCTCTGCCCGGCCCTCTCCTGCCTCCGCCCGCCTCTCCCCCGAGCTCAGAAGCGCTCTTTACACAGTCACAGAGAGAGATATCCAGAGCGAGTCGAGATAGAGAGGCAAGGAGAGAAAGAAACAGAGAAGATATAGGGGGTCAGCCTCCGAGCATCCCAAATCACCCCCGCTCTTCCCGAGATATTTGCCCCCGAATGCGCTAGCGTGGTGGGAGGTAAAGCGCTGAGTGATCTGATCGAAATGAAGGATGCATTGGAGGATCATTGCTTCTAGCGGATACGGCTGAGTTTGGTAGGAACGTGAAGCATAACTCAGTTGGATTGAAACGGATCAAGTCTCAATCTAGGGAACTTGAGGGCGACGGAGGTGTTGATCCGTAACACAACAGATATGCAAGATAGGACAGGGTCCCTTTCCAACCACAATAAAGCATAAAACGTTTTCTCCAAAAAAAAAACAAGAAAGGCGAGCAGAATTTTTATTTATATTCATCAAAGAAAAACCTTTCGATCAAGTCGTTTTCGTATCTTGAAACTTGATTTGGGATCATTTTGAAACCCAACTTAACTGCTACATAACGGAAAGAATGGAATGTGGAGTTCAGTCGATAAAATCTATAGAGTGAAAGGCTAAGTAAGGGGAAGATCCTCGCGATTCAATTCCCGAACACATCAGAATGTCTTCTCTCTCATCTCACGAGAGTACGAGAGCGCTTCTCCCTCTCTCTCCGATCTGAGATATCCCTCACTCTCTTGATCCCTCCCGTTCTCTCGTCTGCAGAGAAGAGTGAGAGAGTTCATGAAATGGAAAGACTTGGGCTATTGCACTCCTTCTCAAAGTGGCGACTTCTTACAGGAGCCAATGACCATCTCCTTTTCTCTTGATCAGGATCAGCGAGAGAGCTTGTAAAATGAGGAGGGTAAGTTAGAGCCCTCGACCGCTCAAGAGGGCATACAACGCGCACTTTGAATACAGTCAGGACTCTCCTCGTTTTGCCTTGTCTCTCGCCTGCCCTCTCTTTCTTTGCCCGCTCTCTCCGATCTGTGTGCTCTCTCGCCGAGTAGGCGACCCGATGCTCCACTGTAAAGTCGCCGCGGCTGCGAGCGCTCTCTCACTTTCGCACACTCTCTCGTCGACCTGTCTGACTCTCTGGGATATCTTCAACACATGTTGTCTCTCGCAAGGAAAATAGCTTCCTGGATTTCATGTTTTTTTTCAAATGAAATTTTCTCAAAGTGATCGAAGTATCATATTTTCAGCTATTAACAAACGAATGCTGAAACACACGCGAAATCACTGCCAAAAGAATTTGGTAAACTGTCAGAAATTGTTTATCAGAAAATATAAATACAAATAGAAGTCACACATTTTAACCATATCGAGCAGAATCTAATCAATTACTTCAATTTTGATAGCAATTGAACGCTTTGTGAAGCATAAGTCGACAAGAAAATAATTCCTTGTCCAATAGACAATTTCCTCTCTGCGAGATTCCCCTCTTTGATGGCCTTCTTTGTGCACCTCCCTCTCTCATTCACTCATTCACTCGTCTTTCCTCCATCCGGAGTGGTCGACTCATCCAGAAGAGGAGAGAAGAAGAATGGACACCCCGCGCACCAGCCCAGTCGAGAGCAGCGAGTGAGTTGCCGTTTCTGATTGAATGTTGTAGCCATGTTGGGAATGTTGGTACGTGTTATCTGGGCACTTCTTGTAGCGTTTCCGAGCACGTTCGGACTGTGACAGTGATTGCGGTAGCTCTCAACTGATCGTTCGATTACCATCTCCCTCCAGGGCCGTCGCTCCGCCCACCCTGCAGCAGCCGCAGCTCGAGGAGGTTCTGTGGAGAGCTCTGAATAAATCAATTAGATTTATTGAGGGATTACTGTATGCTGCAAGTTAGATCACTTTGTGATTGCAGGTCGCTCGCCTCCGTGCTGATCACTACGCACTGCAGGTAGGATACCGTATCCTCTGATGATCGATGAGTGACCTGGCGATCAATAACTCACCATCGCACTCCCTGCTTATCGATAACTGACTTTGTTCCTTACAGGAGGACAACGCCGCGATCCGCGCCGACATGCAGGAGCTGCGTGGGATGGTGCAGGTACAGTATCTTTTGTCTACCGTATACTTGTAGCAAGTTAGCAATCGATAACCGAACCTTGTGATACCGTATCCCATCAGGCCCTCACCACTCGCCTCTCCTCCGCCGAGCAGCGCAACCAGCTGCTGCAGGCTGCCGTCATCGCCAACAACGTGAGTACACTTACACATGCATACACGTACAGTTGGCAAAATTTGTCTAATTTTGAATGGAATTACTCTATCTATGATGGATTGAAGTAGCCTATGCACGGTTCAGGTAGAATACAGTAACCACCGACTAATTTCCACTCAGGACTCCCTCGCGCGCCTCCGTCGCAGAGTGGACGCGATGGCGGAGGATATGGCGGTGGTGAGAATTGATTAGTTAATTAATTAGTTTATAAATTGATAATTAATCAACTAATTCGATATAAATTCAAGACCGTCAACGAGTTCGACCTGGCCCGCTACGATGTCTGAGAAGATCCTCTTTGTGCTTCTCCTGATCTCCCATTCCTCATAATTTCTCGTGATACTCTCATCTATTTTCCGTAGATTAGTGATAAAGAGACATTAATAACCATGTAGTTGTTGTGAAGCGTATGAAAACTCAAAATTTGGAATACTGTAAGATGAATATACTGAAAAAGCTGTAAAGATCGAATTGAAACGAGACTGGATTTACTGTCCCGGTCTGTTAGCAAAGACAATCAATCTGAATAAGTGACTTTATCAGAGCGAATGCGACAGATCAATGTTATGTACAACTAGAATTGTTGTTGTGACAATAAATACGAGAGACCAGATTCGGAGATGTCAATTTGTTGTTGTTTTGGAAAATCGAAAAAAAGTCCGGAAAAAACATCTCATTTCTGCAGTTCAATCAGCTGCTTGGCGACGAGTGCCTGTCCGTTTCTGGAATTGTTAATTATTAAAATTCGATAATACTGCACATTTAGCATGCAATCTCATGAAAAATGCGCCTAATCAATGCAACCATTTATTTCTACCGTATCCCCTCAGTTCTCGATCGACTACCGTATTCAAGCGGAGTACCGTACCTGATCAGTGCGTCAGTCATCGGTCCGACCCAGTGGTTCTTCGTCTTGAGAATATCGATTAGTGCGCCGATCTGCTCCTCGCGAGTTGCCTGAGATTATTGAATATAAATAATTTTCAGAACGATAATTTTCACAGTTTCAACGACCTCTCAGCAGGGTTAGATCTCTAATGAATTTCGAAATCTTCGATTTTTTTGCAAATTTTCTTCTATGGGCTCCTGAGAAACGCCTATTCCTTCGCCAATTCCCCCATGCCTTTCTATTCCCGGTGAAACACACGCGCGCGCGTCATGAATATTGAACACGCTGCGGATCGCATTTCTTCTTTCCCGCGGTTATTTTGGGAATAAGGAAAGACAATAACGGCATGTAGCACGAAAAATGGGCACCTCAGAATTAGTTACTACAATATTTCTTTTGTCAACTTCACCGTTTTTTTTTTCGGAAAACAAAAGCTATCCAGAAATGTTTCAGAAATTCTAGAGCTAAAATTTTGGAAGTAAACAATGAATCTATATATATATATATATATATATATATATATATATATATATAGCTTCCTTTAAAAATTGCAACTCTTTTCGACGTACAGACTAATTTCTGCTTATATTTCTCCGATAACAATTGATTTAGAAAATTCCCAATACTCAGTCGCACCTTGGAGTACACCGCAGACATCTCTCCGCTTCTGAGCACGTTGCGGGCAACGAGAGTGGGCACGAAGTCCTGGAGATTTGAGTTGAGTTTGAGATCAAAGATCATTGATCATCCACTCACCTTAGGATTCGTCGCATTGAGCGCGTCCCTGAGTCTGTCGAGGTTGTCCGCCTGGAATCATAACATCTGTATCTCTTAGAATACTACATACAGCTCACCAAAACAGTCTAAAACGCTCTCTTAACAACGATTCGATCGAACAAGAAGATTCTTGACGCTCTTCCTCACCTGGAACGCACGCATGTCAGCCAGAGAGCGAGAGCAGGGGATCGCGGCCATTGTTTCTATAATTAATTGGTTTACTAATTTTAATAGGTGCTAAAATCACGACTCGACACAAAAAAAAGGAAACGCGGTTGCAGCAGCAGTGGGAAACAACCAATCGCTTGCATAATTTCCGAGAAAGCGCTCGTAAAGCCGGCTCCAAATGTTTCCAAAGCAGGGCGACTCTTGCTCCCACTCTCCCTAATTCAAACACTCTCTCATAGTTTCGAGAAAAGATAGAGCTTGTAGAATGCGGAGAAACAGAAGCAAGTGTTTCAGACTTGCACGAGAGCGGGAGGAGGAGGGGAGGAGGAGGGGGAGAGAGGAGACGAATAAGGAAGAGAAAGAAGGGTCGTCGGATCACGCAATCGGCACTGAAAGAAAGGAAGGAGGAAGAAGTGTTTCAGGAAATCTAAACATTCGAGAGCTTCAGATCTCACTGAGAATAGTCGAACAGATCTGAGGAACACCAGAAAATGGAGAAAATGGGGGTAAAACCCGGCAGTTGACCCATTAATTGACTGAAATGGGAGGAACAGCTGTCAGGTCGTATGCTTATTTGAGATGGAAGAGAAGGAGAAGGAAGACTCTCCTCATTTCGCGGACTCTCTCATCGACCAGACAGAGCTAGAGAGCATGTAGAATGAAGAGAGTCAGCTCTTGTTCTCCCGAAATGGAAAGGAAGAGGAGGTTGAGGAGAAAAACGGCGCGGTGACGGAAACGTAAACTGAGCGGGGGAAATCATGGAGAGAAGATTGAGAGGAAAAGGTCAATCGCTGTTTTGGATGGATTTATTGGGGGGCAATTCAAGAGATTATGATTCGAAAGTAGGTGAAGCAGATACAACCACTAAAGCTTGTAATTCCACGAACTAATGAAGAAGCAGAAAGAATGCACCTTGTTTCTGTTTCTAGACTGAAACAAGGCAATAAAGCCGATGGGACAAGCATGGAATGGGCTTGGTACGTGACTCAATGAGTCCATTTCGCCCACTGTCTCGCATTTCTGATCTCCGAGGGAGAAGGAGAACAAAGGAGACTAATGGAAGAGCGTAATCTCCTATTGGAATGGACTCACTGGAAAAAGAATGCACATCGCATCAAGGAAGAAGAAGCACAGATTCAATCTGGCTGATGCCATTACAGAAGGGGAAGAGTCCGGCTCTACGCAGTTTACATGCTCTCTAGATCTGGCAGGTCGGGAAGAGAGCATCGAATGTCAGAGAAATACAGAAGGGGAAGAGTCGGCCTTCCACTTTTTGGGCATTCTCTTGCTCTGTCTGACCGAGAAGAGAGGCTGTGGAATCAGGAGTAAGACCATTACAGAAGTAGAAGGAAGAAGTCAGACTCTACTGAGTTCACATGCTCGATCGCTCTGCCTGGCCGAGGAGAGAACATAGAATGTCTGAGCATTACAGAAGAAGGAAGAAGGGGAGGGCTGCCTGACTGTTGAAGGAGCATGGAAAGGGAGAGAGAAATGCCAGAGACGAAGAGGTTAGTGGACCTCAGGGGACCAGGAAAGGGAACTAGGACTGTTGTGGTAGGGGGACATCAAAAGACTGTTCCGCGTGACCAGAAAGCACTGTCAGCACTACCGTTAGTCAGAAAAGCACAAAAACATATATTAACGCTGTGAAACTATCAAGCATGCCATTACGCATTGAAAAATAGGAAATCTACAACGATTTTGCTGTTTCCTTGTCGACATTGCGAAGAGTAATCTGTGAACAACAAGATCTCAATCACTCTGGTGCCGATCGCCCCCTACGAATAGATGAATGACGTGTTGACCAGGGATGCAGATTGAGTGAACGAAGGTAAGGAATGTTCCGACTCTCTCCCGTTCACGCACTCTCTCACTCTTTCTGTCCTGTGAGAAAAGGCAGAGAATGGATAGAGCTACTCTGAGATTGAATGAGTAGGTGCGGAGGAAGACAAGTGCAGCAAAATATTTACCAGCGCCCTCCTTCTTCTTCTTCTCACACAATGTAAGCTAGGTGTGTGTTTGTGTGAGAAGCTGTTGGTTGGAGAACAGAGTGGATACTTGGGCACGGAATTTTGTGCACGAAAGTCTCAATCCAACAGCTTCTATGCGGCTAGAAACTTCGTGAATCAAGATAAAATTTGTAATGCCGAACGAATCTCGCACTTTCAGAGCAGTCAGTTTGAAAAAAGGATGCGCTGGGTGGTCCCACTTTCTCTTTTCCATGATTGGGTCTCTGAGGGGAAGAGAGTATGCAAATTTATGAGAGACAAACGTTTCCTCACCCCCAAATGAGGTGGCAGAGGAGAGGACTACTGCCTGAGAATGAAGTGGTCTCCTCCTTCTCTTCTGGCTCTCTGGTCTCTCGGAGGTCAGAGAAAGCGAGAGATCGTAAGAAAGTAAGAGACAACAGACAGAAAATGCATGCATTGCGCAGTGACCGAGGGATGACCGCAGGAAAGAAAATGGGATGCCTCGGTTTGCAGATTACTGGAAAAGTAGTGCGTTCATAGCAAAACACTCTAAACTTTTTGAATATTAGGCCCTAAACAACGGCATACTTCAAGAAATGAAAGTACTCGGCCTAAACCAGACATCCAAAAGAGCTAAAACTCCTCTCGCTTCTTCAAAACTTTACTTTCAAAGTCTGACGAACTCTTGCGAAGGGCGCTCATGCATACAAGTAGCCAGAGAAAAGTAGCTGAGAAAAGCCGGCTCCTCTCCCACTCCGGATCTTAGTATTGAGAGTGAGCCGGGCTATTGTTATTGTTCGAGCAACCGCGAGCAAGAGATATCATAGAAAGGGAGGGCGGGAAAAGGTGGAAGAGATATCCTCTCTAATGCATGCGATCTTTCGTTTTTGCACTCAGTCTGGGATCTGGGAGAAGGCTACATGGAAAAAAAACTCTAGGAAGATGGATAGACAGAAAAAGAACGGGAATGCGGCAGAAGGAGGTGGTGCAATGAGAACTATGGCATCCAAGGCTGAGGTATCTGCTTGTTTTCTGACTGATTTTGCGCACTCAGACAACCCAAATGTGAGGACTAGAGTTGGGTGTAGGAAGATCTGGGACTAGTGAAGGAGTTCAAGAAGAGGTGAAATGAGGGAAGTTGCTATGATGAAGATGGATCAGGAGAGAGAAGGGGAAGGGTGGAAGTGGAGGTGTCAAAGTGAGAGTACGAGATGAGGAGGTGGCGAAATGCGGGAAGACGAATCAGAACTGATGGATAGATGGGGTGAACTGGACGTACCAAAGTGATCTGAAATTATCGATGGAGGATGGAGAGGAATGGGAGAACGGAGGAGGTGAGAGTGGCTCGGTCATCCCCTCTGTGTTTGGCTTATCCTGACAGCTCACCTCTCGCTGTTGACCAGCCCACAACCACACACTCTCTCACTCCACCTGACCTGCGAAAGGCAGTAAGTAATGGAGAAGGAGATCAACCCGCTATTGACCAGTCACTGACCCGGTCAGATAAACAAGGAAGGATTGAATAGAGGGGAGGTGGCAGTTATTCCCGACCCCGACCGCTCCGGATGGAATGTTAAGCAGGAAATGAGTCGGCAAAAAAAATTTGAAATGTTTTTTCGAATGCGATCACTGGGGTGAATCAATCCTCGAACGCAATGTCTCACTCTTACCTCCGCCCTGAAACCTAACCCGCCAACCGCCAAAGTAGGGATGAGCAAAGGTCGATCGAGTGAAGTGGAGTGGTAGTAACGGAACTTCTTCGATTTTTGACCAACCCCCGACAGCTCCGAATGGAATGCCCAAGTGGGAAGTGGGAATGATAGGAATTTAATGATCGGGAAGAAAGTTTGATATGTTTTTGCAATCATTTCGGCGAATGAATCCCTCAAACACACTGTCTCACTCTTGCCCCCGCCCTGAAACCTAACCCGCCAACCCCCCACCGAACCGAAACATGCAACCCGGAACCGAGCTGAGTAATCCCCTCCTCCTACCCGCTCAGTCGGGAACATGATACATGCAAGCGAGGGGAGGATTGCGAATTCAGACATCGAGATTGCTATCTTGGGCTGTAAGGAGAGAGGGGAGGGTTTAGACAGCGATTAGACCGATAAGAAACAATGAGCGTGTCCAAAATATGCCGGAGCGCTCAACGAGCTCATCCGACTGGCAAGAAAGCTCCCCCAGCGTCTTAGAAACGCGCAGAAAATTTGCATAGACCACCACTACAGAGGCGGGCGACCTCCTCGAGAGAGGCGCTTGCCTTGCAATAATTCTCTCCATTACACTAACAACCTCACCAGGCAGACAGGGCAAGAGAGCGAGTGAACTGGAGAGAGAAAGAGAAACGGTTGGTGGCATGAATTAGCACATCAAGCCGCAATCGTCTGCAGTGAATGGGCGAGGGATGGGGAGAGACCAGACAGGTCAGAGAGAAAGGCGAGAGAGCATGAGAAGAGGGGAGAGTCCAGACAGGTCAGAGATGTTAGAGAGCATGGCAAGTGAGGAGAGTGTGGCGTAACTGACTGAGTGATTGATAGGCTAGAGTAGCCACTCATTCTCGATTAGAGATGCAGGGTTGGATGCAAGGAACGGGACAGGATAATAGCTGGATTGCCCCTGTTGTCAGAGTGTTTTGGCGCATTTCCAAGTAATTCACATTGGAAAGCAATAAGTGCCTAAGAAATTCTAATTTGGTTAATGATGCAGTGAAGCAGGATTGGATGCAAGGATCGGGAACGAAAAGCTTGGGATGAGTGGCTCTCGTCTGATGCTTCTGCAACAGCAATCAGGGACTCCTTTCAGTCATCATCAGTTTGCCATCAAACTAGTCAATGAGTCTACTCAGGGACTGATAGATGAGTGCTCATTCAGGAATGGAGAATATTGTATGAGGACGGGACAATTGAATCGGAGGAAATTGGGATGGCCCTTTTCGGTAGTGAGTTATGGCGCATTCTAGATTACCGGTGGCGCAGTAGGAAGCATTTGACTCTATTGCTTTCGAATGAAATTCCTATAGTTAGCCAGGCCGAAATGTGGAGCGTGAGGTGTACAGAAATAAAGTGCAAAAACAATATTACAGACAGCACTTCCTAGTTGATACTATTCCTAGAGTCGAGTGATCTCGTAGTCGAGTAACTTCCCTAAGAAACACAAAAGCAGGCGGATCTTGCGGCCTCTACTCGTAGGAATGAGTCGCGACTGATCAAATCATAACTGGTTAATCCACGAACAAGAATGAGCGAGAAACACCGCAATCTGCAAGAAACGCAGCGCCGGTCATTGTTGCTACTTGATTTCTCTCTCTCCTCCTCAGCAAGAAAGAAGTCTGGTCTTCTGGCCACGGCACAATTGATGGCTGGGAAAAGCAGCGGGGATGATCTTGCGCTCTCTCCAATTTACGTAATCTCTCGCCCTGTCTGGCCAGCGAGAGCAGGGTGATTGGAGAGGATTGGAAGAAGGAGGAAGATGTAATGTGAGGGAGGAAAGATGGCAATCTCGGTTGTGGAAGAGAAAGAGGAGAGATGGACTGACCAGATAGTGGGAGATTCTTCCAGAAATATTTCTATGGTGAACTATGTCTGTGGTAAAGTTAGAAGTCACGTGTAACTGAAGAACAGTTGCATGTAAGGGATGGACTGACCATATAGACTATATGATATAGTGGTAGATTCTGAGTATTGTTCTGTACAGAATCGAGTATAATCAATCTCCTCAATATTATTGAGTGCTGAAATATAACGTAGATGGAAAATAAGAGAGAGAGTTGAAACTGAACAGAGATGGTCTAGCCAGACAGTGGTACCAATTGCAGAATCGTGGATGTACAAATTCGATCGTAATTTCTCTGTTTTGTCGGTGTTTGCGGAGGTCGAATTATTGGTGGCGAAGAATTTCAAATTACAAAGGACAGTGAAACGCAACACAGTTAAGATCGAATCAGAGTCGAAAACTGTGGCGATTCGCATTAGCATCCGTAACTCATTCGAAATTGTGGTATCACTGTGAAAATAAAAGAAAAGGTATTTGATTGAGGCAAAATCAGAGCCCAGAGGGACCCCACAACAGCAATAAACCATCGGCGAGGAATGGTGATCAACGACAAATGACTGGACAGGATAGAGTCTGGCTGACTCTCTTCATTTCCACCACTCTATCGCTGTTCAGACTGAACGCGATAGTGTATCAATGGAAGAGAGTGAGTTAATTACTCGAGAGCTGTGATCAATGACAGGAAGAACTGCTCGCCTGGCTTTCTTCATTCCCAATACTCTCTATCATCATCTCGCCGGCAAGAGGACCGTTAAAATGGAGAGTCCGATCGTTACTCAGGAAAAGTAAGGAATAAAAGCGAAAGACTCCGGCAAGTCGAGGAAATGCGAAGGAATGAACGAACGACTGTCATCGCTTTTAAATAAATCATCTGAATCATCTGGAGCAAAATTGTCGCGATTGATTCAGAAGATGTAAGAACAGCGGATGAAACATAAGACTGAGCACTTTAGACGCAACACAGGAGGGTCAGAAGTTGCAATGAAGATAAAGAAAGATCTTAATTTTCGTGCTCTTGGAGGATGCTATTTCTGACCTCTCCAGTCATAAGAATGAAATGAGAAATGACGCCGAGGGAACGTTTCTTGCTAAGACAGGGTTCATTTATTCCAAGGAATTGTCTCTTGATGATGCTTGGAATTCGAAATAGAATAGTGTATGTTCCTGTTCTTTAGTGAAATAGGCATAGGAAAAGATTATACGAACTGGAGAGACTCTGATTAGAAAAGGAGGAGCGCGGCCGGAAATCAAATTCGCATACTTTTGGTGAGCGCGTGAGATGCGACGTGCTTTCGGCCTTGAAGTTTTGTGAACTGCGGAGCGTAAGAAATTCTTGTGGAAGCATCGAAGTTCAAGGTGATTTTTATTAAGGGTGGGTGTGATTTGGTTGTAATTTTGAATTCGTCGGCTGTCCCGTATCGTCTCGCTCAAACAATCATTGCTAATATTGCACATGTGAAACATATCCGAAATGACCACTAGGAGCTCAACAGAAATGAAACGAAGGAGAAGAAATACTACAGAGAACTAAGTAGTCAAAGACCGTTCAAGGCACAATAGAGAGGTAGAGGGCCAGAATGAATGGGGACGGAATAAGGGACACAGCGAGGGACAGAATAATACACAACACAATCAAATAAGGCACAGTCACGGTCCGACTTCCTTCCTGCCAGAGGCCAAGCGGAACACACCTGGGGAGGGCAAAACGTTCTCCGTCTCTCATTTTGCAAAGTTCTCTCGCCGGTCAGAGAAGCAGCGAGGAACAAACCTCACTAGTTCAAGCTCTTACCTCGTCAAATATGGCGAGAGAGACACAGAATTCAAGACTGTCACAGGTAGAAGCAGCACAGAAGCAGTAGCAAAGTGCTCCAGCTTCCTCGTCAGTTGGAGAATGAGAGAGACCACTGATAACGATGAAGAGGCCCTGTTCTCTCCTCAGTCAGGGGGGAAGAATTCACGGAGATGGGGTAGGCTCAATGCCTAATCCTCCACGACCCACCAGGTTAGGGACAACAACGATAGAGATAGTAGAGTAACCAGGCACACCTCTTTCTCTTCTCTCCATCTCACAGGTTAGGCAGTGGAAGAGAGCACGGGAATTGAGAGACGCAGAGAGCACGTTAGAGAGCACAGGGAATCGAGAGGTGCAGTCAGAAAGGTAAGCCACACCCAGAGTAATACCTCTCAGACAAACAAAGAAAGCCGAAACCCTCGAGCCGACAAGTAAGATGGGACAGAGAGTATCTATGGTCTGTTTCTCTCTATTTCTCTTTCTGACTCATTTTGACAAATCTAAGAGGTACAAAAAGATGAGAAGCAGAGAGTATCTATTGGAGAGGATCTAAGACCCTCTGTACCCCATACACTATCTAGCAGGTCAGATAAATGATCTGAGCAGCGAATTTTCGCAGGCTATCTCACATTTCAGGCCGTGAAAAGTACTCTGATGAACAGGAAACGGGTGAAAAGATCCAGTACACAGAGATCACGACCATGGGTGTCGAGAAAGAGAACAAGGGCAGGTTCAGTAAGAAACGGCCAGGAGTTTTCCATGGATGCTCATGAAGTAGTTACCATATTGATAAACGTTTCACTGGCGAACCGGATCGCCTAGCGATAAACACTAAATATCCTTTCTAATAATGAAGCAGATTGAAGGAAAGAACAGTAAGAAACAGCCAGGGGTTTTCCATGGACGAGGAAGAGGGACGGAATGGAGTGTCCATTGAAGCATTCATAATCGAATCTCGGGAACGAGAAGAGAGAAGGAGGGGAAAGCCCCCGCCATTGTACTTGCTGCCACTATTCACACAGGCGCCGAAAACAGAGAAAATTCTAGATTTTTTCGAAATTCGATGAAGAAATTGCGTAGATGATGAGATGCAATATAAGTGCAAATACCCCGCTATTGTACTTACAGCGACACCCAGGCATTGAAAACAGAGAATCTTCGGAAATACAAGGAAACTCGAATAGTTGAGGAGATGCATCGTGAAGCGATAATGAAGGAAGGGAAAGCCCCCGCCATTGTACTTTCCGTTCACACAGGCCTCGAAAACAGAGTATTCTGGTGAACAACGCCAGTTCGGATACAACTTTATCCACAATTACAGAGATTGATTGGTGATTTCGACTGTTCGACTATGTAATTAATCCTTCTTCTAATTCTTGTTCACTGCTTCCGGGATTACCGCGATCGGGCCACTGCTCATCTTGTTCTGCAAATAAATTTTTAAAATTTGATCTTTGACCTCTGTTCAAAATATCAAAGATCAAAGATCAGTCCTCACATTCTTGTCGTCCTGCTCCGTGACCGTCGTCTTCGAGCGCGACTCAATGCTGGAATTTTAATCACTTACTTAATCATGCTAATTAGAGTCAATGAACAACACAATTCAACATTTTAACAGGTCGATCTTTGATTTTCGATCTTTCACAAAATTCTCACCTCGCATCTCTGCGCTGCAGCGTCGTGACCACG
This sequence comes from Pristionchus japonicus, assembly GCA_900490845.1. Lineage (NCBI taxonomy): Eukaryota > Metazoa > Nematoda > Chromadorea > Rhabditida > Neodiplogasteridae > Pristionchus > Pristionchus japonicus. The sequence continues at coordinate 419,130 of LS499585.1, forward strand.
CGCGAAGTGAAGAACGCTGAATAGTGGTAATTAGTAAGAACTAATTAATTAATTAGTAATTAGCTAATTAGTTAATTAGTATTAATTAGCCCTAATTAACCAACTTACCATGCTGATCCATGTGCGGATCCCTTCTGATCATATCCAACCTAACTGACGTTCTCTTTCATACCCCTAAGAGTTCGATCCCCTGGTGAGTGAGTCAAGCACGCAAAAATGTTCCTAACCATGCTGATCCATGTGCGGATCCCTTCTGATCGTCACCGTGCGGTCGTCGTCCGCCGCCGCCGGCTTGTTGCGGGGGCACTAGAAAGGAATAACCCTTATTGTTACCGAGTTTCAATAGATCTGCCAACAATTCAATTGAAGATGCTTCGTGCACTTGTTGCAGTGGCAAGAAACGAATTTTTCGTTCATTTGTATTCGCATCTGCTTTTCTGATGACAAAGATCGAAGTTACAGTTTTGGTCCCCAATCTGACATTTTGCAGCAGCCACTCCTCCGTCAGAGTCCTTTCCGCTGGTCCCGTCCGTGCCAGTCGAGTCGATCCCCAATCCTTCCCTATCACTATTGCTGCTACAATAGATGAAGCCCATTCATCACATATTTCTTAGTAACTTGCGGTTACTAGTGCTGTTAGAGCCGTTTGTTGAAACCCAGCGTTTTTGTTCAAATTCCTCACATCATGCAGCAGCCACTCCTCCGTCAGGCCCTTCCGCTGATCCCTGCCCTGCCAGTCCAGAGGGTAGGCAGGATACGTGGCGGGCGTACCCTTCTCGAGCAGCGCCTGGAAGGGAAAGATCAAAGATCAAGTGTTCTGAGTTGCACCGAGATAAAGTTCAAAATCAAGGATTAGAGATCAGAGATCAAAGATCAATCACCAACCCGGATGTGCTCGTAGCCGACGCGGTCCGCGATCGGCAGCTGGCGGAGGTAGCTGATTTTTTTTTAAGTTTCATCAATTTTACTAATTGATTGTACTATTATTTCAAAAAAAATAGCCAAAATAAGCGCAATCTTTCACTAATCGGCTAAGCCAACTTAGAAGAGGAACTAGCTATAATCAGATCGACGAATCTCACTTGAAGATGTGTTGGTAGGAGGCGGGCATGCGGCCGGGTGTGAAGATGGGGTCTGGAATGAGGAATTAGAACTCTTGAAAGATTAAAGATCAATACTCAAGATCAAAAATCAGTAACGCACACGGCGCGGTGCCCTTCCACAGCGCGTCCTTGATCTCGAGCGCTCTCGCTTCCTGGAAGAGTTCAGAGATCAAAGACCAAATACCATCTTTTCAATTGTGACCACTTTCTAAAGCATTCTCAGCACCTAATCATATGTTGCCTCTTTTAGGACATGAAATCAAATTCAAGAGATCCAAGACCAAACGTTCACCTTGGCCGCGCGGTCCGGCAGTGCGTCGAGCGGCAGAAAGGAGGAATCGTACAGGCACATCATCATCCACAGCCTGAGCATGTTTCTCGATAATTTATTAATTTATTATAAATCATTCCATAACGAACCAAAAAAATCAAAAGACTGAAGTGGACAGCACAGCCTCTGAGAAGGCTCCAAAAACATAAATTATAAATGAATATCACAATTTCTCTGTCTAGTTGAACGCTGTCTAGTTTTGCCCTCAAGTCAAGACAAGAATTTCATTCAATAACAAACATACGGAAGCCCCTGCTGATAGTAAAAAGCTCAATATCTCTTGATTCACATGCCAGTTATTGACTTCTTCAAACTATTTGTGAATGCGATATTACGCATAGAAAAGCATTGAATCCCTTTGGCAATCTAGCCCATTCATGTTAGAATGAAACTGCTCAGCGCCCTCACCAGTCTCACTCTACTGTTCAGTCCCGCCGATGGTGATCCACTAAGTGAGTCTTCGCACTTTATACTTTTCATAAACTCGGAAATAAATCATCGCTGTTTCTCGAGAGTCTGCTCATTCAAGCTCTTTTGCAGACTTCGTCCTTCCGGCGGCTCTGCCTTACTTTCCTCTGGAGAAACAGCCCGCCTACGCCAAACTTCCCACCACTACTTCATCCTCTTCATCTGCTAAACGCCATCCACTAGACAAAGCGCGCAAAAAGCTCAAGTGCTTCACGAAGTGAGCTATCATTAACAGAATCCGAAATAACATAACAAAAAAGATCATCAAAATTCAGATGCGCAACCGGCTCGGATCAGTCTCTTCCGTCTCTGCAGTTCATGCAGTCTTTCCAACAGTGCGTGATGAACTGCTACGTGTACACTGAGTTCTGATTGAGTGAATTGAGCTAATCAAAGTAAAACAAATGAATGGCACTATTTTCCTGCTGGATAAAGTCAAATTCATTAGTCTTTTTCCATTTGCTATAGCATTCAAGCAAGAGATAAAATAATTCTCCTTCCCTACCCCTTTCATCTGAGATCAAAAGATCAGCTTCTCACCACGCGCTCGAAACTTGCTCTTCACTATCTCCATTATACCAGCAAAGATCAAAGATCAGTTTTTGGAAAGATCAAAGATCACCCTCACCACGCCTCCGCATCCTGCTGCGGGAAGCAGTTGCTGTCATCCCTCAGACGGGCGCGCGACGCGCAGTACGGAGAGAAGGGACGGAGAGGGGACTTGTTCGTCGCTCTGGAATATTCATTTTCTCTAGTAGTTTCGACATGAAATGGAGTCATATGTTACTACTGTACGGCATAAACATTAAAAGCAGAATTGTAGATATTCTCAGTGGAGAGTGGATAAGTATTGGTCAGACCCCTTGTCAGAGCTTGTACAGTTACGGACTCGAATAGATCGTAGAATCGTCACCTGAGCAGGACGCCGTCGCTGTCGATGTAGGGGCGGATGGCGAGTGCCTGGTTGATGAAGATGAGCTCCTCGCCGGGTCGGCCGAAGCCTGCGAATTGGGTTCAGGGTGATTCTCCTCAACGACGACGATGGCTGCGTCGCAGTCATGTTTAATTGTTTACGACACAATTTATACTTCCTGAGGCGAACTTAAGGCTTGTTTCAGACCTTCTAGGGCACGTTCAGCCTCACACATTTTAGTATTCGTTAGAGAAAGCTCATTAAGAAAAAAAAGGCAAAGCTCGTTGATTGAAGATTATAGATCAGAGACCAAAGATCAAAGACTAACCGATGCAGAAGCTGTGCGGCGAGAGGTCGCGCAGCACGAAGCCGAGGTGGTGCAGGTCGCGGAGAGCCTGAGTAGAGATTAGAGATCAGAGATCAAAGATCATCTAATGCTCACCATGAGCGTGTGGATGGCTACGTGGTGCAGCGTCCAGGAGGTGAAGCTGCCTGGAATAAGACGGGTTACTGTAGCTAAAATACTGTAGGAGACAGATGTCGCCGATCGATTTTTGATTAGCCTACTTCAACACATTTCACGGTATCAACTGTAAGATGCAGTTGGTCCACACAGGTTTCTTACGAGTGTTAAAATGCGTATGATATGCAGAAATATTGAAGCACGCCGCGAACGACCCGGTTGGCCTCTCAAATCTTTTGTCATTCCAATGCTTACCTCCACACAGGTTGCGGCTGATGTAGTCGAGTGTCGGGCCGGGTCGGTTCATGATGATGTACTGTAATTGAAGTTTGATCTTTGATCTCTCCTAAGCCATCTTACTGTAATACAACATTATTCATCAATTTTTCTCGAATAATCCCGGAACTTGACAATCATTTGTTCAATTGTTCAGCGTTGATCTTTGCTCTTTGATCTCCAATATCCTCACCGAGAAATCCTTGGTCGTTCCTCTGTCCGTCATCGACATGAGGTGCGAGCGCATGCACGGATGCACCTGCTCCGCCATGAGCAACATCGCCACCTCGGTCTGGAAAGAGATCAAAGATCAAAGATTGAAGTTCGGAGATCAGTCACTCAGCAGTAGTCCACATCCCCTATAGGTATCCCCTTATGTGAATAGCTCAACCACGTTTAAAAAACAAGTAGATCGAGATCAAAAATCACATGCCGACGATCATAGAGAGGCTAAAGTTCAAAGGTCAACAATCGCTCCTTCCTCACCTGCATCGTGTACAGCTCGCTCTGGTCGCCGCCGTGCTTGATCGCCTTGAGGAGCTGGTGCTGGAAGAATGAAGGACTAAAGATTTGAGATCAAAGTCCAAAGATCAAAGACCAATACAGAATTCCTTTCTAAAAATCGACAATAGTGAGTTCTTCCTGCTAACAATGATCTTTGATAGCTGCAACGACGCAAAATCCCCTACCCCGTACTTCTTGCTGCTCACGATGTAGCTTTTCCGTCTAATTCAAATAATGTTCAACTTAGAAGATCCCTATCAATCCTATATTACCTAGCTACCCTACCTCAAACTTGTCAACAAAAAACCGGGAACAGTGTTTTAAGCCCGAGCTATTCTCACAGAGTTGAATATCGTTATCATTCTCATTCTTCGCCGTGCGTGAACTCCGTGTTGTCTCAGCACGGGCCAAAAACATAGAAGTTCTGAATCGCTCACCCCGTACTTCTTGCTGCTGACGATGTAGGTGTTCGGGCAGCCGTAGCAGTCGACCGCGCCGACCACGTCGTAGCTGCAGGAATGAGAGATTAGTAAACAATTGCCAATAGGAAAGATCAAAGATCATCAGAGATCAAAGATCAGCTCCTCACATCCTCCTCAGCGTATCCAGATACCTTCTCTTCTTCATCCCGTCGATGAGCAAAGATCAAAAATCATCCACCCCACTCCCTCAGATGTGCCCTCTAAAGATCAAAAACCAAAGAAAAAAATCACACCGCAAAGATCAAAGATCAATCTCACATTCTCCTCAGCGTATCCAGATACCGTCCCTTCTTCACCCCGTCGATGAGCGGGAAGCGCGCGACGTAGTCGTCGTCGTGCTGAGGATAGATTATTAGAGTGGAGGGAGAGATCAAAGATCAATGATCAAAGACCAGAGAACAACTAAGGGATCTCTTCTTTGTGCACTAGAGATTGAAAACTCATAGACTACCATGTCTAGGAATAAAAGATCTGAATAAAGGAGATCAAAGATTAAGTGCGACGTAGTCGTCGTCGTGCACGTGCGAAACTCACGTATGGCAGGGGCACGGAGCGCGGAACGACCGCGAGAGACATCGCGAGTGATAGGGAATGAGGGAGAGTGAGGTGAGGAGGGAGGAGACGGAGGGAAAGAGATGGAAATGAAGGAGGGACGTATGCAAACGAGGTGTGTATTCAAAGCTCCAGGACTTGGAGATTTGAGCCTGATTTCGTGGTTCAGTTTCAGGTAGCTTTTCAACGAGCATGCGACATTTAAAAAAAGTCACGTCGACAAACAACTCTGATACAATTATTGCAAATTTGCATTCAACAACAACTCATATTTGCATTCAACAACTCACAAACAAACAATTCCCTCGCAAACAACAACAACTCGCCTCCTATAAAAGGGCTCCTCTCCTCTCGTTTCTCCACACGCGCCTCTCTCCCCTCGGATCTCCAACCACTCGTCTACCGTACACCCTACCGTACTCCCGCCCGCCTACCGTACACCATGGCGAAGATGGCTACGTCACGTGTAAGTTTACCGTACTCCAGCTACCGTACCCCGAATCGATGTTACCGTATCGATCTACCCGACTACAGTACCCCTACCGTACCTCCGAAACTACCGTACCGTAACCTTTGCAGATCGTGACGCTCGTCCTGACGGGAGGCCAGATCCTCTGGTGTATCGCCCTGATCGGACTCGCCTTCGCCATGCCTAAGGGCTACGATAGTGTACGTTTGCGTCCTGCCACGATCTACCGTAGCCTACCGTATACTATCAGTTATCGATTGCAGGTTTCCGCAGTCTGCTTTCTGGGCGGCTTCGGAGGCATGGTCGTGCCGGTCATGGGCCTGTTCGGCATCATTTGCAAGAACACCTGCCTCATGATGGTCTACATCATCTGCACTGTATGCTACAGTATCCGACCGTGCCCTACAGTCATCTCTTTTTTCTCAGATCCTCATATTGATCGATATGGTCGTCATAATGCCGGTTGTATTTATCGCTGCTGGCGCTTTGAGCTGTAAGGTTCCGCCCTCATTCCAAAATCCGGGTCAACGTCTCTGCACTTCACACTTTCTTTCGTCGGTTCAAATGCAAACGGACACCTTCGACCATTGCTCCAGAATCACCTGATGGTTGTATGTGTTAACGCGTTATTTGCAGCTGCGGAAGGTCAAGCGAAATATTTGGCCGAAGCAGACGCATTAGCAACAAAAAATGGATGGACACACTACGAAGTTGTGAAGCCCAAATCAGTCGCGACTATTCTGTGGATCATGGGAGTACTGGCCTTGCTGGACACCATCTGGCTGGGTGAGTAATACGGTATCGATTGGTTACTGTAGCCTACGGTATCGATTGGATACTGTAGCCTACTTAATCGATTAAAAATTACTTTCAGGAGCAAACGTGCACTTCTACTTCAAGGCACGCAAGGAGGTACTAAATTGGTTAATTAATCTTAATTAATTAACCAATTTCAGATCAAAGCGGAAGAGATGCGCGCGGCGTTCGGCGGTGGCTATCCACAGCCAGGAAGTGGAGGAGCAACTCCCGGATACCCCCCTCCCGGAGGCTACCCCCCACCAGGAGCATACCCGCCACCCTCGACGCCCTCCCAGCCCTCCCAGCCATCCATGCCCTCCAAGTAACCTACCGTACCCTGTGGGCCTACCGTATACCGCCGGGTACCGTACCCCTACGTTTCCTAAGCCTTGTGGCAAGCAACGAGTGGAATTTTTTGATAAACCATTCGTGGATGTCCTTGGCAAATGTTGTGTTGAGTTGACAGTGCATCGTCAGGACACAGTGATAGATCGTTGCACGTTAGCACGCAGCTTTTGCTTGCTCTTGTTAGTTTGTCATTTCAGCCCTGAGCTGAATTTCAGCCATACTCATTGGCATTCTTCGTATTGCTTCTGAGCTTTGTCTATTATTTTGATTTGAACTAGAACTTGAGTGCAAAGCGTACTGCCCAAGAGTGCAAAGAAAAAAAGAGAAGTGATTGCCCACTAACGCAGATGAAAGTCAGCCTTCAAACAAAAGAATATATGACCGTTGTCGATTGAAGAGGGATTTTCACAGCAACGTCAAAAAGATCAGCATTCTACATGGAAGAGAAACCAATATTGTGACAGCTGGAGTGAGCTAGGGTTCCGAAAATGAGGAGAAAAATAAAGAGTGAGGTCTCTTCAACTCCATATAAGATTAGCCGAGGTCACCTTTCTTCTTCGAGAGAGGCAAGAGACACCTCCCCCATGCTCGCCCTCTCCAACCATTGCGATCTGTGGAGAGTGATAGGGGGAAACGCGTTAAGTTACAACCGCTGATCACAACCAAAAGAGAACAATGGACGAGGAGACGTGATCGGAGGTTTCCCTTCCTCATTGGATCGGGAGGAGTCTCCGAGAGAGACGTGAATGAGGCATTCGCGTCTCCAAAAGGAAACGTGTCTCTTGCGGAATCCTACAGCGACCTTTTCAAGATGAAGGCAAAACGAAAGTTGATGTAGAGCTGAAATTTACTTTTATGCTTCAGTTCGCAATTCGCATTGATCTTTGATCTTTCTCTTCATTCATAATAGTCCTCCTGTGATTTGCCACATTGCTACTCCACGGGTGAGGGGAGTGCGGGAGGAGGAATAAGAAGGAAATGGGGAGGGGGGTGTGACGTAAGCAAATGCGGTAATTACAAAATCAAATACTCAAGCTCTAGGACTTGAGGATTGTGAAGCGCTCGAACATGAGCTCACTAATGCTTCTTTTTTAGGTCGTTCTTGGCGGAGAGCAAGCTACTTTCATTAAAAGTCACGTCAACAAACAACTCTGATCCAATTGTTGTTGCAATTTGCATTCAGCAACAAATAAACAACTCTTCTTCACATTCAACAACGCTATGCAACCTAGGTAAACACGTCTTTATGTTGTCATTTACATTCAACAACTCACAAACAAACAATTCCCTCGCAAACAACAACAACTCGCCCCCTATAAAAGGGCTCCTCTCCTCTCGTTTCTCCACACGCGCCTCTCTCCCCTTCTCTCCCCTGCTCTCCCCACGGATCTCCAACCACTCGTCTACCGTACACCCTACCGTACTCCCGCCCGCCTACCGTACACCATGGCGAAGATGGCTACGTCACGTGTGAGTTTACCGTGCCCTTCCTCCCCGAATCGATGCTACCGTATCGATCTACCGTACCCTACCGTACCACTCCAGATCGTGACGCTCGTCCTGACGGGAGGCCAGATCCTCTTTTGCATCGTCCTGATCGGTCTCGCATTCGCCGTGCCCAAGGGATTCGCTAGTGTAAGTTTGGGTCCTATCGCGATCTACCGTAGCCCACCATAGTCTATGGTAGCCTACCGTAGCCTGTGATAGGCTACCGTATCCTGTGGAAGGTTTCGGTAGCCTGTGGCAGCCTACTGTAGCCTACCGTAGCCTACCTTATTGAAATCAATTATCGATCGCAGGTTGCCGGAACGTGCTTTTTCGGCGGCTTCTTTGGCATGATCATTCCGATCATGGGCCTGTTTGGCATCATCACCAAGAACACGTGTCTCATGATGGTCTATCAGGTTGGTCCATAAGTTTTGCACGATTTGATCACTTTGATATTCTGATTTCAAAGTCCATCAGTATTCAAGTAACTAAAGCCTACTGATACACATTTTATGCGTCCTTGGACACTCTCCTTAGCGCACGTTTCCATTTCTCTGGTTGATCATTAATACGGATTTTGTGTAGCTCGATAGGGAAAGTGTCACAGCCTAGGTCGCTCAGTTTATAGTCTCAGCATTCCGCCGAGCAGCAAGGTAAGTCCAAAACGTTGTCATAGGCGTGAAGTACGTTGACATGGGATGCTATATTAGGTAATGTCTCACGATGGCAGTTACATTTTCTCCCGAGGCGTGCGTCTAACCGAAATCTTAACTAACGTAAGTGTGCTAGAATTCAGTTTGTGGCTCTGCCTATTCGTTTTAAAAGATCTACAGAGCAGAATTGCATAGCATTGAATAGCTGCTGCCTCAACAATGCTA
>LS499585.1:430110-460298 GCA_900490845.1 Pristionchus japonicus
CTTCATTTTGCGCATATTTTTCGTTTTCTGAATTTAAATTGTTTTCACGAATTCTGTGAAAGCGCAAATTGATTCAAACATGCATGGATAGAGCTCATATCTACTACTATACGGTGCGTTACGGACAAGTCACGGAGATTCGAGGAGAGAGAATTATATCATAATAAAAATCGTGCAAAACTTATGGACCAACCTAATACATCATCTGCACTGTAAGACAACGTATCCTACCGTATCCACTTCAACTTATCGTTTCAGATCATCGAATTGATTGATATGGGCGCCATAATTCCGGTTGTAATTGCTGCTGCTATCCATTTGGGCAGCGAGTTTTGCCATCGAATTCGATCCCCTTTTCGTCGATTCGATTCGAATACCTCCCAGGAACATACTGAGTTTTCTTAATGGATGTGCTCATTACAGCTACGGAAGGGAAGATTGAGTACGAGGCCAGAATGAACATACTTGCTGCTGAAAACGGATGGTCAAGCTATTCGACGTCCAAAGCAGTCGCGACTATGCTGTGGATAATTGGAATTGAGGCCATACTGGACATCATCTGGCTGTGTGAGTGCATCGATTGGATACTGTAGCTACAGTATCGATTGGTTACTGTAGCTACGGTATCGATTGGTTACTGTAGCTACGGCATCGATTGGTTACTGTAGCTACGGTATCGATTGGTTACTGTAGATACGGCATCGATTGGATACTGTAGCCTACGGTATCGATTGGATACTGTAGCTACGGCATCGATTGAATACTGTAGCTACGGTATCGATTGGATACTGTAGCTACGGTATCGATTGGATACTGTAGATACGGTATCGATTGGATACTGTAGGTACGGTATCGATTGGATACTGTAGTTACGGCATCGATTGGAGACTGTAGCTACGGTATCGATTGGTTACTGTTGCCTACGGTATCGATTGGGTACTGTAATCTACAGTATCGATTGAGCACTGTGGCTTACGGTTTCGATTGGATACTGTAGCCAACTTAATCGATCAAAAATTTACTTTCAGCAGCAAACGTGCACTTCTACTTCAAGGCGCGCAAGGAGGTATTTAATTAGGCAATTAATAAAGATTAATTACCCAATTTCAGATCAAAGCGGAAGAGATGCGTGCGGCGTTCGGTGGAGCCCAGCCGGGCAGTGGAGGAGCACCCGGCTACCCTCCTCCCGGCTATCCCCCTCCCGGAGGCTACCCCCCACCAGGAGCATACCCTCCTCCCGGCAGCTACCCGCCACCCTCGACCCCCTCCCAGCCCTCCCAGCCATCCATGCCCTCCAAGTAACCTACCGTACCCTGTGGGCCTACCGTATACCGTCGGGTACCGTACCCCTACGTTTCTTAAGCCTTGTGGCAAGCAACGAGTGGATTTTTTTGATAAACCATTCGTGGATGTCCTTGGCAAATGTTGTGTTGAGTTCACAGTGAATCGACAGGACACAGTGAATCATCGTTGAAAGCGTGCCCGTTGTTGTTTGCGCACTTGTGGAGTTGTAAGAGCGGATATGTTTCACTCATTCTAGAAATTAGCCTAATGCATGGTGGTGGTCGGGTTGGATGGTGGGTAGACACTCGAACTGACACACTTGAACTCCACAAGCACCGTTGTTGGCTACTTCACATCAGAGTCAAACGCATTTACTCTTCGCACATTCAAAACTCATTGCAATTCTTTGTATTGCTTCTGAGCACTGTCTTCTATGCTGAGTTGATGAAGCAAAATAATGGGAATCTTCAAGCACGAGGCCGTCGTCGATTGAAGAGAGATTTGCACAACAACGTCAACAACATCAACCTTCTACGTGGAAGAGAACCCGTGAAAGCTGTGAAAGCTGCTGTGAATGTTTCAAGATATTGCAAAATAGACGCAAGTTGATGTAGAGAGCATAGACCACATTCACGGTTGTTCATCCATCTACAGATCGCTAATCACATTGATCTTTGATCTTTCTCTTCATTCGTCATAGTTCCCCTGTGTTTTGCAACATCGCCATTCCATCCTCGATCACTTTATCTTTTAAGAGACGTTACTTTGCTTGGTACGGTATCGAGTCGGGCGGGTTTATCAGGATACGGTAGGCTAGAGAGAGGGGTACGGTATCCTCGGACGGGATACGGTAGTCTAGTAGGAGTTCGTCGAGGGACCGCTGCTGGGCGCGGGAGCGTACGCGCCGCGGATGCCTTCCGCGTTGATCGGAAATTGATTTATTTTGGAAATTAATTAATTAAAATTTGAAAAAAATTAAAATAATCACCTCTATGCGCGCCTTGGCGTAGTAGTGAATGGCGACCGCTGCAAAGAGAAAAAGGTTACGAAATTTGAGTATTTAACTGCAATTAATTATTTTAAATATTTAATTAATTAATTAAAATGCTTAATTACCGTCAAAGACGATGTTGAAGGCGGTCAGCACGGCCGTGACCCAGAACCAGGGCACCATCTGAGAATTTTTATATTTATTTGTGGAGATTACGTAGTGTCTTGACCAATCTTTGCTGAAGAAATGAAGAGACGGCGACTCGTGTTTCGCACTCAATGCCTTGCCTTGATAAGATCCTGCTTGCTCCACTCCATTTCGGCCGCTTTGAACTGCTCATTCCACACGCTGTGCAAGCGATTGATATCAGCTGCAAGTTGGTCTTTGATCTTTACTTTCGCCACCCAAAGTTGAAAACCCGGACGCTCTCTCTTCATTTGACTAATGTCAAGGAGTAAGCCAAACGAAGAGGAGGCGGTCATATTTAGAGGTCGAATTGCAGTCTCCTCAATTTGGTAAACGCGAGAGAGTGTGCAAAATGAAGAGACCGCGACAAATTTCGAAAAATCTCACTGTTTGCCATCACAGCGCACACAATGCAGCCAAGCACTAGGCACATACTCCTGATGATACAGAGAACCTGAAGGCGTATTGTGTCTTACCGTACCCCTACCATACCCCTATCGTACCTCAACCGCACCCCTACCGTACTTCTACCGTACCCCTACCGTCCCCTACCGTATCCCTACCGTAACCCACCAGAATCACGATGTAGAACACGATGAGGCAAGTGCACTTGCGCAGCAGACCGCACAGGCCAAGGATCGGGAAGATGAGCAGGCAGCCGACCATCATACCGTACTGCAAGATTACGGTAGCTTGCAGGAGTACGGTAAGTTATTGAATGATTACGGATTACGGTAGGTTGATTACGGTACCACTATCTTGTAGAATAGGGCGGCTAGGACCGCGTACAGTATTCCGAACAGGATTTGCGACATCGTCAGACCGATTGCGGTACCCTGCAAGAAGGATACGGTAGAGTGGGTACGGTAGCGAATACGGTAGAGTGGGTACGGTAGAGTAGGTAGCGTAGACTCAGGATACGGTAGATTCAATGTACGATAGAGTGGATACGGTAGATTCTAGTTACGGTAGAGAAAGTAGAACTGTAGGCATCGAGACTCGATAAACTTACGCGTGCCGACATGGTGTATGGAAGATGTGCGGAAGTCCGAGTGGAGAGGAGAAGGGGAGGGAACCACTCGGCGTCGAGTGAAGAGGAGGGAATGAGGGAGGGAGGAGAGTGGAGTGGAATAGAGTGGAGCGTTATCGAATTGCGTCGTTATTTACTGCGTTGATTTTTTTAGAAAATGCACCTTCCACCATTTGCATTTGGAAAGAAGTACCGAACAAAAACATAGAACATTTTGGAAAGATCGCGAAAACTGAACTCTGCTTCTTGACTTCTTCCTGAATCTCTACAGCTGACTGCAAGAGCTTCGATCAAGGTCCTGCGGATTCCTTCAATCGCTCGGGTTATCGGCAAGTTCTCGGATTCGGGTTCCTACGGGACCTTCGGAAAGAAGGGGGCTTCTCATATTTTTCTTCATTTGAATTCCAATTATCGCCAATCCCTTCCTCGAATTATTAATAAAGGTAATTCTCCATTGTTCTCACACCTATAAAAGGTCGGTCCTCCTTCCCTCCCCGCATTCCCTCCTCTTCACTCGACGCCGAGTGGTTCCCTCCATCTTCTGCTCTCCACTCGGACCACTACCTCCCGCCTACCGCACACCTACCGTACACCATGTCGGCAGCCGTAAGTTTATCACGGTTCTACCGTATCCTGACTTTGCTACAGTACCCATTCCACCGTTTCCTTTTTTTGGCTACAGTATCTTCACAATCCTCTTTTTGCATATGAACCTACAGTACACGCAAAACCCTTGAGGGGCCTACCGTATCCCTCCACTACCGCATCCCTGTTGCAGAAAGTAGCGATCATTCTGACGATCGTGGTGCTACTGATCGGAGTGGGATCCGGCGCGTATGGTGCAGCCACAATCAGTGTATGGGTGCGTATTTCCTACAGTACCCTTCCGTAATCTTACCGTATTCCTTACAGTCTGGCATTGTCCCGATCGTCCTTTCGCTGATCGTAGCAGGCCTGGGACTGGGCGGCCTTCTGTGCAAGCACACCTGCCTCATGATGACATTCGTCGTAATCGGGGTGAGTATACGGTAGGGACACGGTAGCATATCGTACCCCTACCTTACCCAATACAGTAACCATTACAGATCATTGCCCTCCTCTACCATCCGGGCAGCGCCATCATGAACTTTATGACAGGCTACGAATTATCCAGTGAGTGTCGAGTACGGTAGTGCTACGGTGGAGCAGCCCCGCTCCAATCCATCGAAAGCGTGCCCGGCGAGGGTTGTTTGTTGCGAGAGTTTGGCCAAGACTACGCTCCCTTTATAGCGGGAGAGGGCGGGGCCTGGCACGGAATGTTCCAGTGTACTAATTTCGTATGTTGCAGCTCCTGAAGGCCGTCAGAAGATGATCGACGACAAGATCGTGGCTGAAACATACGCCAAGCTGGGCTTTCCGCTCACGCACGACTTCCTCAAGAAGCTGTCCACCTCCCACTACGTGTCGGGCGGACTCGGCCTGGCCCAGGTTCCCTTCTTCGGTGAGTTTGCCCGTGTGCTGTGTGTTGACCCGTCTAACGTGTGTTAGCCCATCTTCGGTGCGTTGACCCGTCTAGGGTGCGTTGGCACTTCAAGGGTGTAAAGGATCCTCTTCCGTGCCTTGGCCCTTCTTCGATGTGATGGTGCTGATTTGGGTTTGATATTAACTACCTTTCTTGCAGCCGTGCTCGTCTACTTGTACTGGAAGGCGCGCAAGGAGGTAAATGATGGGATCATTAATTAACTAATTAACTAATTAACTAATTAACTAATTGCAGGTCCAAGCCGAGCAGATGGCTGCGGCTTTCGGAGGCGCCCCTCCCGGCAGCAGCGACGGAGCGGCAGCCCCACCCGAGGCCACGCCCACCGCCTAGACTACCGTACCCCATCGATACCGTATCCAAAGACACCGTACTCCGGTCGATACCCTATCACGCACCTAAGCCTTGTTGGCAAGCAACGATTATTTGTGATAAACGAGTTCGTTGATGGCGTACGTGACTATGCACAAACAAAATGTAATTGAATCCGAAATTTGAATGTCTCAATAACAATATTCCTTTTCTCGTCTCCTCCCATTCCTCGCTCGTCCCTCAGTGCCGAGTGGTTCCTCCTGCGCCTCGCGCCCCAACCTACTCCTACCGTTCTCCTACCGTACCCATGCATACCGTGTCCACCGAGCGGCCCTCGTTCGATGTCACGCCCAACACGCAGCCCGCGTCGAACGCCCACGTAAGTCAGTTAGCGATAGATCTACGGTAACGATAAAAGAATCAGATCTCGATAAGAATCCCTATCATACCGTACCCCCTCTCCAGAGAATCGCCTACAACATGTGCATCGGGCTGATCGTGTTCGCCGCCGTCTCGTTCGCGCTCGGCATCGCTACGGGCGTGTACGACGTACGGTAATTTCACTACAGTGATCTCACCGTAACCCTATCGTAAACTAACTATTTTCAAAGAAACCTTGTCCTACAGTATTTCTATAGTATCCTATCTTAATTGAGTAACGGAATAGAGCCAACAGTCACTTCTGCAAGTTCTATGTTGAGCACCGTATTCTGAATTTCATGGTACTCTCACCTGTAATCTCTACTCATCTTGAATAGCACACCACCGTTCCGTGCAATGAACCAATCGTATTATTGCATTCTCTAAATTATAGACCATAATGACCATTCTCTCCAGGCCATCCACCAGGGCGTCATCGGCGTCCTCCTAGGCGTGCTCGGCCTCTGGGGACTCATCGTGCGGCACGTCTGGATCATGCTCGCATTCTTGGCCTTTGCGGTGAGTGGGCGGGGCTTGGAGGGGGCGGGGCTTTGAAGAAGGTTGAGCCTCTAGATTGCGTAACACATAATGCGTCGTTCTACATAATGCGTCGTTCTCGTGTTTCGAAAGGGTTCCTTCCCATGTAGCCTCAATAATAATGACTGGTCAGGTTTCGAAAACCAACAGCAACAAAAAAATATCAGCTCAGGTGTGCACGGCGATCGGCTGGACGATCATGGCCATCACGCTGCTCGTCCACGCAAGCAAGTTGTGTGAGTCGCGGGTTTTCTGGCACTTTTCTGTTTTTGGCTCTGGCTGTGACCTCTCAGAGTGAGCACGGTGGCGAGAATGAGCATGGTAAAGATAGAACACTCTGATGGAAATGCTTGGGCCAAAAAGTAAAGAAGTACTGAATTCTTTGACGATTATTTTCTAGCAATCTTCAACCAATTTCATTAATATGATATAGCGAAAGTAATGAAAGTGCAGTCACTCGAAAAAGCTCCTTCCAGCTCGACAGGGATTCCGCACCGATGCACACGACACGGCCACGCACTGGTACTGGGTGTATGTGGCGATGCTCGTGGTCTACATCACGTATCAGTGTATGATCATACAGCTCATATTTACCATTTGTACATTTTTCACAGTTCTGCGCGATTAGTTGCAAAAGTGTATGCGGCTGTGTAGAATATGTGAAAACCGTGGAGATACTGTACGTGGCGATGCTCGTGGTCTACATCGCGTATCAGTGTGGGCTTTTTTGTGATTTTCGCGGAAAGCACTTTGGACCGCGTACCACCAAACAAGGTCAAACATGAACTGACAATGAAAACCCATAATATTGCCAGTAAAAAAATATAATTATGAAATCATGATCTTGCAGGCATCCTCGCGTTCTACTACTACAAGGCGCGCAAGGAGGTGAATTTAATTATTATTTGTATTTAATTCTTAATTTATTTATTTTTAATTGTAAATTCCAGGTCGTCGCCGAGGTGTACCGCGACGCGTTCGCCAACGCGCGTCCCGGCGCAGTCGTCATCCTGCCGGCGTATTGATCGATATTGATCGATGTATCGATCGATATCGATCGATGTATCGATTGATGAATACGGTGGAAGTACCGTAATCGATGCAATACCGTACCCCAATTGTGTTCTACGAGAAATATGAATAAATCATCTGAATGAGTTTTCATCACAGAGACTTTCGTAAAAAAAATCTATAGAATAGCAGAAAAACACAATAAGCTTGATTTGACAAACGGCATTTGCTATCTGATATTCGATAGATTCAGTTATCACTTTCCTATAAAAGCTATGCGTAGTCCTCTTTCTTCACTCTACTCGGAAAATCACTACCCTCGTCCCATCCATTAACAGCATGTTTGCAGTCATGGTGAGTACAATCGTCAACCATTTTCGGGGTCTGAAAAAGACTTTTCGTCAGAATACAGCTCTCGGAATGGCGATTGGCCACCTCATCCTAGGCATCATTCTAGCAATCGTTTGGGGAACCACGGTCAGCACCTCGGTAAGTTCTGGCCTAACAAAAAATCCTCGTCGCACACACTCTATGATAAGCCTGACCGGTGTGTGTGTGAAATCGAGAGACAATTCTTTCATGTTGTACCACCATAACAGTAAAATCTTGCAGTACGGAATCTCCTATGGTCTCAACTCGCTTTTCGTGCCGATGTTTGGCCTGTTCGGCGTCCTATTCAAGAACTCTTGTCTCTTGATGACTTACGTCGTATTCATCGTGAGGGTGACGATTAAAACTTCGATTTGACTCGAAATCGCAGATACTCAATCTCGTTTGTGCAATTATCGCCGCGATTTTGATTGGTTTGTGCGCAATCTGGCTATCTAGTGAGTCGATTAAAATTACAGCTCCTTCGGGTCGGTCTAAATTCAACGCGTACTATTCATACAGTCTGAGCAGTGAAAACATGGATTCACTCGAAAAGTACTATTGGATCACGACTGTATACTTACTATGCATGATTCCCTTGTATGGTTATTTCTCAATTGTCTAGGAGAGATTGTCATCGCATATCAGGTGTCATTATCTATGTCTTTTTGAAGGCGAGAAAGGAGGTAAATTATAATTTATTGCTCGAAATGATTAAACGATGCAAAAATCATTTTCAGGTGCAGAAACATGAATTCACCGCTCTCAAAGAGTCAATGAATGCATAATCACCATTCCCACAACGCATCCCCTAACCCACTGTGTACCGTACCTCCACCACCGTGTCATGCTTCCTCTCCCAATGAATTGCATGAAGTGATAAACGATACTGGTGTATTCTGTCAGCTCTGTGAGCACATGAATGGAACTTAATTGATCAAACACAGAGGCATGTTTAAAAGATCAACTTAAAAGAGCTACGGCACCGCTCCCAAAGGACTTCCGATCTCGCACATTGTAAATCGCCCGTCTACGCCTTCTCTCTCACTTACCGCCTTTCAACTAGGGTGTGAACGGAAGTCACCCTCGTCTCTTCTTATCTCTCTCATCGGAAGGCACAATTTGAAAAATTCTAAAATACTTCTAAACCACTCCATTTCTGCGATGTTCCCCAGCTGTCTGCCCGTCCTCGTCTTCATTGCTATGCAAACAATTTCACACGCGGTGCCAACCAATCACCATGGTGAGTTCATCCTTTGATTATTTCACTTTTTTAGAATGCTATTTTCTAACTTTAGATGAACTTCCTATTCCAGACACATTCGACGACTACGATTATGAGGATGCGACAGAAAGGACTGTATTACGCCTACGACATTTGCATGAAAACACCGAGAAGGTATCCTTTTCTTCTTCTTGCCCTTCCAATCCATTTCCGTATTCGCAAACAGTCGAGAAAATTGGCACTAGGTCGGTTGAAATCATTCGGATGTTACCGAATGATGAGCATCCGAATGTTCTCATCCGACCTAGTGCCAGAAAACCCCATGCTGCCTGTTCCTGAATCAACAACCCCTTTCTCATAGTCTTTCTCATATTCTTCCGATTCTCTACAATTTTTACATTCAACAGTGGCATACCGTGATCTGTGGGATCTGAATATTAGTCAATATATTCTAATTAATAATTTCCAGATCGCCCTCCACGTGACTGTCCGCATCTCTTCCTCTCCCTCTGCCTTCTTCTTCCATCTCCCATCCTATCTGGGGGAGGTCTCAGCAGAGTTGAAGAGGGCCAACTCAGCACTAACCTATGTGAACTTTGACCAGATGTTCGCCAAAGTGGGAGAAAAGCAGGAGGTGAGAAATTGTTACTTGAAAACACTCAAAAATATTTTCATCTGACTTTGAGAACTCGAAACGTAAATTAATTATCCTTTCAGGACCCAATCTTCGCCGATGTCTCGTTCGTCGAAATCCATTTCAACGTGGAAATCGGCGAGTGCACGCCGAGGCATCTCTGTTTTGTGGACGAACGCATCGCAAACGCATCTAAGGTGAGAAATAAAAAGATTAGAACTCAGAGAAGCAGCAGTTATGCCTTTATTTTCGCTATTTCGCTTATATTGATTTATTTCAGGCATTCTCCTCACCCGCTGGTCTCGGCACTATTCTCTCTGTCGACTACGACATCCTCCCATCGCCCTTGCCACCTCCTCGCTTTCCCTTCTCCATCGCAGCTGTGGCCGTTCTCAGCATTGCTGTGCTGATCATCGGTTGCCTGTTCGTCTACGCTATTGCAGTTCTGGTTCAGGTACATTTTTTCGACCTTGACAGAAATTGAATAATCCTTCTTTTTCAGACATGTCTCAACCGACCGCCCCGCATCATCACTATCTTCCCAGCTGAGATGATGGAAGAAAGGAAGTTGCTCGATGTGATCCCCTCCGTATCGAAGCAGTTGACCAAAGTGTCCTCACTATCTTGGAGTCTAGACTCGTACAGCCCCCATAGATCGTCGACTCCGATTGATTGTGTAGTTTGAACTATAGTTGTTCTTTTTTATGATAATAACTGCAGTAATGTGTACTATCTAAGTCTTATATTGCTCCACTTTTCTATTGTATTGTATTGTATGATATAATTATTCATTGAAAAACTGAATAAATTGCTCAAATATTTTTACACAATCTCCAAGTGAGAAATTAACAACCTAAAGTTTCTGCCTGATCTGTCTACCCTAATGTTGTGAACTCCGATGCTAACGCTCAAAGGCGCAGCATGCGTAAATGTAGAGAGAGACACTTTTCTGCCGATGTGATCGAAATACTGCAATGATTGAACAATTTTGATCAGTATTGAGAAAAATCTACCTGAACAAGTCTCTCGATATCATCAAGCGAATACTCATTCATTCCTTGAAAGATCAATTCATCACATCTTCGGCTCAACATCTGATGTACTTGTGCGAGCGAAACCTCTTTGACGATTGTGATATTCCAAACAATACTGAAGGCAATTGATTTCACACAGTCGGCAAGTTGGAGCAGGAATGTGTTAGTGTCTGGAAATCGTGTCGTTTACTGTTCGACTTTCAGTAATATTTTAGGACTTCACCATTTCCTCGTGGGAGACGATTGAATTGGACTCTAATTGGCTCCGATTTCCGAATTATTTGAATCCAAAACATGCTGAAAAAGACTAACAGGTAAGGTAGACAATTGTGCACTCACAAATCGTAGTTTCCTGGAACTCTTGGAGAAAATTCGATCGTTGTGACAACTTTCTCTTCAAAATATGACCATAAAAGAATCAGATTTTCAAAGTCAAGATTATCCAATTCAATATTTTCCATTTTCGTTTGTCGCAGGAGAGGCTTGATAGATTCAAGAGTTATTTTAAGGTCTTCTTTGGTGTCTAGGTATCCATATAGTCCCTAAAATTGCCAATCATTCTTGTAATGAAATACAGTTTATGATGAAGCATTTCTTACTCTGGTTTCGAACTCAAACTTGTCTTGAAGACCAGTTTTGGATACAATGAACAGTCTCCAAAACATGCATTCTCGGGTGCTGTTTAGATAAAATTCAACACATATAGAATTCAACCTTATGCAAAGATCCTGTAAAATGTGGGCAATCTTTTGCCCAAATATTCAAATACAACAGCGGTTGAATAAACATACATATTGAGATGCATTGAAATGCGACATTGTATATTCGCTGCTTATGACAAAACTGTCGATGATCTCATTCGATCTCTTGCAAACCTGAAGTGAAATAAAAAAAATAGATTCTTGTCTAATCTAATCAATTAATTAATTCTGGCCATGGAGCTTACCTCTCTCATCCAAAGCAGAGTTGTATCATCTACGAAACGGCAAACTTTGAAGATGGCATTTAGAGAAAGACTCAGAAAGTCAAAAACCATTCTGCGGATTCCGAAGGAATTTCTTTACGAGTCAAATTACGTTTCTTGAATGAATTGGAGAGACTGGCGTCTTTGTGCAGGCGTCTTAAAGAGGCAAAGAGATCGCTTTGATGAAGCGTCTTCCAGAGTACGAAATACGAATCACCGTCTCTTGATTGTGCATACTCTCTCGTCTCTAACCGGTGAGAGAGCGTGCAACATGGAGAGACGGCGACCAGTATTTCCAACGCTAGCGTCTTCGTTTGCCAGAAGAAAAACCTGCATTCAAAAGAGCGCCTCCATTGGGCTAGTGGGACAGTGAGAATATAGTGAACAAAGATTAATAATCGTAAAAAGGGTTTCGGAATTTGGCAAACAGCTCCCATAAATTTATGGCGGTTTCCATATCAATTTGATTGAGAATATTCGACATGATGATCAATATTCACATGAACATTTTTTTTAAAATCATAAACTGGAAAACATTGTTAAATGATAAAATAAGATTGAGAGACAATACAGCACTCGTGATTAATGGAAAGCTAGAAGAAAACGGGGACGAGCTTCAATAGATTGACTAGCCACCACTCATTGACTTTAATAAAAGTATCAAAACTAAACAGTAATAGCGTTGAGGAAAATCAGTGAGTTTATTGTGAAAAAAACAAGGATGCTAAATAATTTCAGGAGATATCATTGTTGCTCGAGTAGACATTAAAAATAGCTGTTTTCAGTTATGCCACGCAAGGTGATAAATTTCGGCACCACATTCCATCACATCCAATCTGAAAAGCCCACACGTGAAATTCTTCCAATAATCATTTATCGCCGTTGAGAGGTACAATTTCTTGCCCGTGTGATGAACCATCTAAATTATGGTGTGTATTTACAAAACGATTTTCAAAAACACTCACCTTCATCATTTTCTCAATATCAGCCCAAGAGTTGTCCTGGTCCATAGTCAGCTGTTTGACGTTCCTTCTCAGGATCTCTCTCACAATAGTGCAGAAACTATTTTGGGGGAAAAGACCATGCATCGTTACAACATCAAGTTCTTGTACGAGATCGGAGAGTTTCAGCAAAAAGTTCACTGATTCTAAATTACTTTCGTCATTATAAATGCATACTGCTGCCCACCTTTATCTGCTGAAAGGTGATAAAATGAGATACTTTTCAGCTTCCATTTCTTTGTGTTTTCGATCCAGAAATCGCTGGAAACACTGGATGAGATGCAGTAATTCAATTTGTATCTTACAAATCGACGGTATCTGGCGGCTGCGGAGCGAAATGGAAAGACGATAATGTTTTTCCTTCAAGGAAAGTCGAACATGCTCTTACAAATTCGGCTTTCACGTATCTAATTGAAAATATTTCGAATTCGGATGTTGCGACATGAGTAGCAATGAACTCGAGAATATTTCTGAGGTCTTCTTCTGCTTCCATTATGAGAACAATGCTCTGAAATACATGCAAACAGATCTCTTTGCAAAAAAATAATAACTTACACTGTGACTTGGTCGAAATCGATGGGGCATGCAAATTCTTGCCAACAATTGCATTTCGAACGCAGATAAGAGACATAGTTTCCATAAAAGAATATCTCGTTCAAAGTAACAATCAACTGTCATTTTGAACCCTCTGTTAGACGATTGCTAAAAAATCAGAATACCATCTTTTTGATAACCATTGACTATCAAAAAGTTGGTATTCTGAATTTTCACTACGTGTCGCCTCACCCACATTCGCGCGTACTTTGCCATCGCGCAAGCTGCGGCTCGCGGCGCATAGCCGTGCGCTCATATGATTGAGGCGACTAACACGTACTGTATAAATGCTCGCCACTCCGAATTCACGAATTTTTGTTCCCTTCTTGTCAAGCAACGTTTGCATGTAATTATTCGCTAATTTGGAAACCTGAATATATTTTAGCGTATGTTTATCACATATATGTATATATAATAGCTTGCCTCTCTCATTTGAAGGAAGGTTTTGTCGTTCAAAAAGTGTAGGATGTTGTTCTTAGCACTTCGGGGAAGATTCACAAAGTCGATCATGATTTCCTTCTAGATAAACTGAAAAAACTGGAAATAATCAATTTCGCGAGTCGCACTGCTGAGGGAATATTTTTTTCTTTTTGGTAAAGTTTCAATTTGAAAGGACGCTTATGAACAGATTCGAATAATATGTCCCAGAAAATAAAGTAACCATCGTTTTGCCAGCGGTTTATTATTACTAACAAAACAGGAAAATACAATTTAATTTATTGACAAATAAAAAAATTAAAGCTATTCTTTATAGCGAAGAAGTTCGCACAAACAGCATTCAGATGTGATCAGTGTTGATATTTTTCATTCATTTTCACGAAACAATAGTTCTGCTAATTTGTGTCAAAAATAATCTGGAGTTGTTCGATAGCATTAACTTCAACTCTGTAAACTCCGGCTGATGCTTCCATTGGTTCGACTTCAGTCAGCGTCTCGAATCGGACTGGCTTTCCCGTACGATGAAACATCTCAATTTTGTGCCTTACCGTTACTTCGGACTTGCTTGATTACCTTTACCGACTTCTCGATATCTGATAGCGAGTACATGCTATCTCTATTTATGAGCAGGTAGCCACACTTTCTTCTGAGAATCTCTCCAACTACAGTGAGAGGGAACTTTCGATCACCATAGTATCTCGCTTCCATGCTAAACTCCAGTTTCTGCGAACGATCAGCCAGATGTAGAAGGAAATGTAAACTTTCTGGAAAATACTATTTGTGCTGTCAGAAAATATTCATTCTACCTTTATTACTCGGAAGATTTGTGAACTCTACACTCTTGAAGCCTCTTCGCCGTGTAAATTCAATCCAATGATCACTGAATTGCTACTGTGATCATACCTATTAATTAATGCGAAAACTAGGTTACAGGTGAATAAATAATGGAGCTGCTAGTGAGAGACATGAGGAAGAGACTTCCTAAAGAATCTTTTCAGCAGGTGGGCCAACTCACTAGTCAAAATTTTCCCCATCCAGGGGATGGACTTGGAGTTGCGCTACTTCTTTCCCATTGAGAAAGTCAGAACAAGCAGCGGTAACCTCAGGATTTACATCTCGAAATATCAGAGTTTCGAAAACGGTTTTATGAACATGAGGCTTCATAAACTCCATAACATTTCTCACTTCTGTTTCTGGTTTTAGACGCACAACGAAAAGCTGAAAGGGCAATATAAAAATTAAAATTTATTTGTTTCACTTCAACTGCCGCAATATGCTCTTCTAGAAGGATTCCTTGTTTCCCGAATTCGGACAAAAAGCAAATTTTCCACATTAGGCATTCCCTGTGATTTCGCAGCAAGAATGAAAATTGCTGTTCTTTCGCAACATGATCCTGAGGAGTGAGCGATGAGAGACTCCTGCTTTACCACTTATTAACTCACCTGTGGGTTAACCACAAACGCTTTGACTGTCGTTTGTTTCTTGCTAACAAGTACATCGATGAATTCTTTGGTTAGTTTATAAACCTTTAAAAAATTTATATTTATGATAACATTTAATAAATTTTAAATATAATTAAAAACAGCGACGCTCACCTCTCTCATGCGCAGCAGAGTTGGATTGTCCGCGAAATGACAGATATTTGTCAAAACGTCCGCTGGGAGACTAGATACGTCAACTATCATCTCTGCTACTTCTTCTGAGAAGAGACCTTCCATAGAGTGAACTCCGTGAGATGAAACAATTCACAGAGAGGTGAAAATAGGAGATCCTTGCCATCGGGGGTTTCGTCCAGAAGGAAACGACTTGAGAAACGGGACGCTATCGCAAAGGTCGCTCTGGGTGTTGGAGGGGATGTTACAACACTCGGCAGACAGTCGGCCAGAGTGTAGGTAGACGGATATCGGAGAACGATAGATGCGTAACAGTCCACATTTCACAGCTTTGTTGCTGCATCGAGTGCATCTGTATCTTGAAACTATTTATTTTGTTCGGCGCTATCATTTTCGAGTTCCTGGAGTGCTGTGAATCGCATAATCTTACAGTAACGTTTATCATACAATTCATGGATACAACAAATATCATGAATACGAGTCAGGCATCCAGCTCCAAATGAGACATTTTAGTTGGAAGTCTCATTCCTCCTACCATTGAGGTTCTCACTCTAAACAGCCCAATGTTTGTATCAATTTGTTCGAGCGTTGTATCAGTTGTAAAAATCACTTTCTTTCCCTTTTCGTTAAAAATCTGAAAGTAAATTATTAGAGGAACTATTTCCGTTTCGCTAACCTGTAGTAGTTTCTCAAAATCAGCCAGAGAAATCGATTGTCCTCTCATAAACAATGTAAAATCCGTGACTCTTCGACTCAGAATCTCTTTTGTGATCCAGATTAGAACAGTTTGCGATACAGACTCCCTTCCGATCATGCGGAAGCACATCTTGTCAACCACTTCAGCGATTTTAAATACGAATTGCGAAGATTCTGATGTTACTTGCACTCTCAATATTTTTATGGTCAACCAACCTTTGTAAGGGTCATGAAATTCGCAAAACTCAATCGAAGAGACTTTCCAGTCGCGCATTCGTTCAGTCCAAACATTTCTGAATTGATAATATTCGTAACCAATATTGGACATCGAACTCACAAATTGGTGTTGTCTAGCCGCTTTTCTGAGAATTGCAAATGGGATACAACATTCCCATCAAGGAAAGCGGAACACACGATAGTCATTTCGGAACTAAGATTTTCCATCGATACGCTACCGATTGTTCTTTTGTGGAGATGCTTTTCGAGGTGTTCAAGAAACGCTTTGTACTCATTTTCACTTTTTAGAGTTAGAAGAACAACCTGCAAAAGAATAACTATTTTGCCTCTTCAAATCGACTAACGTCATTTCCACCATGATGAATGAGCATATGTGGCTTTGAAACAACTGTTATCATTTTTTTCAAATCCGAATTCTGCTACGAGACAAAGCTTCCACAATATGCACTCTCGTTCGTCGAAAAACTCGATGAACATTTCGAAAACCGCTCCTGTCTCGTCATAGTGCTGAAAAACAGAACATTTTGTAAAAAAACAAATCAACTCATTCAAATGTCGAACTTGCCTCCTCCGAAAAAATGAATTGATGTATAAGCGAGCGCCTTGAGCTGAGTAGCAAGTTGACAATGTCTTTTGAAGATTTGGAAACCTAGAAAAAATGATACTTATTCGGATCCACAGTGAAACATGCACCTCTCTAAACTGAAGAAGGGTTGCATCATCAATGAAATTGCAGATTTTCGTTTTTGCAGTCAGCGAAAGTTGAGAGAAGTCCATCATTGCTGCAACAATGTGTGAATGACGCGAGAGAAAATCTTTTCGATGGGAGAAAGATTCGCGCAAATATGACAGCAGGGTTGAAATTTCGGGCGGAGTCGACAAAAATAGTGGGGTGTCGAGTGCAAAGCTGTGCCACTGGGATTTTTCCCGCAAGAAATATCGCGCATGAACACCCATGTTTGGACTGATAAAACGGCGTAATTGTGGGTATATATTTTGCTGTTCCAACATAAACGGGATCATCAGCAATTTATTGAAATAATAGGAGAAATGCGATAGCTGTGATGTTTCATATAAGAAGTGGATTGTAGAAAGATATTAAAACAATTAAATACGTCTCCATATCTCACGATTTCCAACGTGATTTATACAAAAGGAGACTTCGAAGATTTCGACCACTTTGAATTCTCCTATCGTTTTACAATATCCTTTCGGAAGAGGCGAGCCGCTGCTCATAAACACTCGCTTGTCGAGTCGATGAATGTACTGAAATGGGAATTCAGATATTATTTTCATCTTTATTTACCTGCACAAGTTTTTCAACATCTTTCAGTGTTATATTGATGCCCGTTGTGGACAGATGTTTGCATTTTCGACCTAATATTCTCATAAAAATAGTTAGCGATATATGTTTGTTCGTTCGGTTAGCAGATCCTTCAAAATGGATGGTCATGATGCTCACAATGTCTGCCAATTCGACCAGAAAGAAGATTATGTCTAAATTCGAACGATTTGTTAGAGTAAAACTGTTTATCGCCATCACCTTTGCTCAGTTCATTGATGATTTTCGTTGTAACTTGAAATGTTCTGACACGCCGGAAAAAATCAAGCCAAGGACTGTATATTCTGATTTTTCTTTTTATTTAGAATAACTGTTGATATAAGAGTTACTTACAAATTCTGGTCGGCCGATTCAGAGATGATCATGTAAATGCTAGAGACTGATTTTCCGTCAAAAAATTTGATGCAATCGCCAATCAAACTCGATGTATTCGAATCGATTTCAAGTTTTTCCAAATGGAAATTTCGAATGAAGGGTTTCAGATAATCGAGATATTTCCGCATATCACTTTCGGATCTCAGGTGCGCTTCTAATTCCTGTCAACATTTTCTCATCATGTGCTTTTGTTGAGCAAAGACGGAAACACTCAATACTTACATAATTTCCTCTTGTTCGAACATTTAATGTGGAAATTCCGTAATTCGAGAATGAGATGAAACACACTTTCCATCTCCCAAAATGTTTTGTTTTGTCTGCACGAAAAGCCAAAATATATTTTTCTTCACTTTCCTAAAAATCTTTTCAGTCAACCAAACTCAGTTAAAGTTCCCGTCCACACACTTTTTTACCACCACTTTTCATTCAATTTGATGAAATAATGCGGCGCCAATTCCGTGTAAAACAAGGATAAATATATATATATATATATATATATATATATATATATATATATATATATATATATATATATATCGCCCTATATATAGGGGAGTTTCGATATTTTCTGGACGACAGAATCTCGGGATTTTGATTCGATTAGCGAGGCAATAAAGGAGAGAGGGGAGAGTGATCCAATTAGGGAGAGGGAGAGAGGAGAGGGGGATTCATTTCATTTCATTCGTGGCCGTGCACGTCGCGCGGAGCGGTCGGCGCGCCCTCGAAGGGGGCAAGCCGCGGCGGAGCGCGAAGGGGTCGAGCGTAGCGAGGCCCAGCCCGCGGCAGGCGCCTCCGGAGGGCGCAGCTTCCGCAGGAAGCTAGTATATATATATATATATATATATATATATATATATACAAATCAATTTTAAAAATCAATTTTAAGCATTTTTCAAAGTGATTGATCCGCTTGATATAGATCCCACGCAGAATTATTAGGCTACGGTAGTATCGCATTTTCTGTGCAACTCGTCGTTCTTTGTTTTGCACTTATTTTCGACGTTTTTCTGACCTTCTCCCTTAGTTTAAACATTTAAACTTTAAACTAGACGGGTTTTCACTATTTTTGCAGTACAAAAACATTTCTAAACAGAGTGGAGTTAACAACCTGCACCAGCGGACACCCAACCGCGACGCATGGAAGCGCGTCGCGGGCGCGCGCGCTTTTGGCGCTTTTATGCGCGTGATGCGCGTTATTTTTTGTGTGTGGATGGGAACTTAAATTGTACATAAATACTTCTCTCGCTGTGAAAATTGGCCTTGCTCGCTAAACTCACAGCTCTCATTTACTCACTCTTTTCAATTTGAACGAGCACCAATCATATGGAGCACCGATCGAATTGCCGACTGCATTTTTCGTTGCCTTTGAGACCTGCAAATGATGCATTCTGTACTTCAATTGAGGGTTTTTTTATTTCTTTAGATTTGGGGCGGCTGAGGGCACGCAAGAGCCCCAAGAACGTAAAGTTGACTTACCTCTCGCAGCAACAGCAGTGACTCGTCTTTTACGAAGTGGCATATCCTGTTGAATGTTGTCAGAGAAAGAGTTGTGATGTTGATCACCATAACTAAAGATCCAAATTTACAATACAGAAAAAAACGAAGATAGGAAGGGGATAATTCAGTTGAAACGCTGCGACGCTAACATTGTAATGAACGCGTGGCGACATGAAAGAAATTCCACTGGGTATTTCTTTATCATTACAATTATATCATTAACAAAGCGAAAATGTTTATGAGGCCACACTATATTGCTGGCAACGAATTCTTTATCTTGCACAGCAACAAAAATCATATGATGATTAATACAATATAATCTCCAACTAATTGGAAATGGACATAACCTTCGCATACTCAGTCTCTCCATACTCTTTCAAATCAAACTCTCCAACTTGCGCATCGTTTAGATTCAAAGTAAAATCCGAAAAGAAGAACACTTTCCTCCCTGTGTGAGTGAAGTACTGAAACAATATTCTTAATACCACAATTATAAGAAAAAACATGATATTCTCAATCTTGCTACCTGGATCAGTTTCTCGGAATCCGGAAGTGAATATGCTGCGCCTGACCCAAAATGTACGATATGTAGCTTACTGCATTTTCTGCTGAGAATTTGTTGGATAATCGATACGGGTACAGGAAAGAGTGTAGACTGGTTCATATTCAGGGTGAAATATATTTTTTCCACCATTCCTGCCAATGTTAGAAGAAAATTCAACGATTCTGAAAAAGAGTTGGATTTCAAAAATAAAAAGTGGATGGGAGAAAGCTGCCGAACTTGGGAGAGGACATATGTTGACTTCCGCCGATGCATGTTGCCGGATTAAATTGAGCAGCACAATGCTAAAAAATATCCATTGGCTGATGATTATTCACATTTCATAACATCACGAGGGAAACTCACACATCAACAATTTCTAGGTCGTAAAATAAACTTTTGAAGCGTGTTTTCCGCTTAGGAAATCAGAGATGAAATTGATCGTATTTTCTTGCACTCCGCACAATTGTAATTCAAGAGTGCACAGTTTTAGTTTGCGAAAGATCGGTTTCAAATCAACCAGTATTTTGACGAAAACTTCTTTGGTCAGTGACATTTCGAAATCCTGAACCGTGTCGGAAATGAAAGTACGACTGGTGAAACTAACCTTTTTTGTCGACTTCGAAAAAGGAACAAACTTTATCCTTAGGCGAACAAATGCAGAAATAATGCAGTGTTTCCAGAGGAAACAGACTCTGGTGCTCGCAAACGACACTGATAGCCGTACATAAGTTGAAGACCACTGAATAATTTTAAGAATATAAATTACACATTTTTCATGAGAACTCACGTTTTCTGCAATAATAATGGACTTGACTGTTTGTCGTTTGCGGAAAAGTGAAATTTTCAAAATTTGATGCACTTCTTTAGAGACCTGTCAATCAAATATTCTTCGATTTTAATCACGGACCCTAGACACATCTACCACTGAACTATTGGAACCGGTGAAAGCATATTGAATAGATTGTAAATGAGGGGTCCTCGTTTCAAGCAAAGAAGACATCTGTTAAAGATAAATTCGATATTACCTCTCTGATTCTGAGAAATGATTTATCGTCCAGGAAGTTGCATATTCTGCAGATAGAATTCCTCGGAAGACTGAGTAAATCTAATTGCATCTTGCAGTGAGATCCCTCTACGAACGAACGAGCATGGTGTAATGATGATGGGCGGAGCTTAAGGTGAGAATAAACCGCCACTTGACAAGTTTTCGGACGATAATCGAACTTTTGCCATACGTGTAGAGTAATGAGCTATGCCACGGGAAACTGAAGTTACCGGTAAAAGATTGTCGTTCAGAACCTCATTAAATTTAGCTTTAAAGGTATAAACATCAGTCTACAGCTCAGCAACGTTTCACTATCGATAGCTAAATCATAATCAGTTGATGTCCTCTGATGAACACACCCGATAGAAACAAGAATAGCATCTCAGTCTCCAACCCACTCATTCTCCAATCTTCAATACCGTCATCATTCTTTATCAAGCTTTACACCAACCAGATAATTTTGAAAATTAAAAAAAACTGAGATAATATTCACAATTAATTTACAGATACACGATATCCTCGCTCTCCTCGATCTTCTCCATTCTCTTCTCCATCTCATCGAGTCTTGCCTCGAACTCGTCCATATCCTTTCCCTCCTCGATTCCCTCGACTCTCTGTCCAAGAGCCTCAATCTTCTCCTCAAACTCCTCCACCATCATCTCAAATTCGGCCACGCGTCTCTCGAAGGCGGCCTTCTTCAGTGCGAGGGCTTTCTCCCTGGCGTCAAGGGACTGTTCGAAGGAATCAAGCGGCTCCTCCTCCTCATACTCTACATTCGACACGTCCGACTCAACTTCCTGCGAAGATTGATCAGATTACAAAGGATCTGTATGAATCGTTGGAATATGAAAAACAATTAAAAAATTGTCTAACCTCCTCCTTCTCCTCCTCCTCTGCCTGCTCGAACTGCTTCAACGCCGGTGCGACGCCGAGAATAGCAGAAGCGCAGCCGCGAAGGGTGCTCCAGAACCCTGAAGGATGGAATGTAAATTGACTGGGGTGCAAATATGGTATACCTGTGTTCTGCTTCTCTTCCTCCTTCTCTTCCTCCTTCTCTTCCTCCTCCTCTTCCTCTTCTTCATCCTCTTCTTCATCCTCCTCTCCAGTGACGCTGTACTCGCTCTCTGATTCCTCCTCATCCTCGCTTTCCTCCTCCGTCTCACTCTCATCCTCCTCGCTATCTTCAGTCTCGCTTTCTTCTTCTCCATCCTTCTCTTCCTCCTTCATTTCCTTTTGCATCTCCTCCTTCTCCCTCTCCATCTTCTCCTCGATCTTCTTGATCTGATCGAGAATCAGTGCCCTCAGCTTCTCGCTTCGCTCCTCTTCCGTCTCAACTTCCTTCTCTTCCTCCTTCGCCCGCTGCCCCCAATAGCTTTGAATGCTCGCGAAACGGTCGAATTCCTTTCTCGCGAATTCCTCTCTCGCTAGCTTCTCTTTTGCGCTTTCTTTCCTCTGTCCCGCAATCTTCGAGAGACGCGCGATCTCATCAGGCAGGGTGAACAAAGACATCGACGACAGCATCCTTGAAGCCTGATCCGGAGTGATCGGATCTCCCTCTTCCAGGCCAGGCATGTCGTCGTCGGTACCCTCCTCGTCCGTCTCAGTCTCCTTCTTCTTCTCCTCTTCCACCTTCTGCCCCCACTTGCTCTGGAAATCCATGAAGCCCTCGAGTGCTCTGTTCCGATGCTTGAGTTTCCCCGTTCGCTGTTTCCTCTCCTCTTCCATCTCAGCCTCCTTCTCCCCCTCCATCCCTCTCATCGTCCAGTCTCGCCAGTACGCCTCGCGCAGCAGATGCTCCTTCGTCGTGAGCGGTTCGCCCTCTTCGAGTCCCGGCATGTCGTCGTAATCAGAGGGATACTCCAAACCGGGCATGTCCTCATCAGTCTCCACATCGCTCTGCGCCTGAATAAGAGCTCCGATTGAATCTTTCACGTACGGAATTCCAGAGCTAGTGCATAGAGATATGGAATGGATCTTCCGGTGCAGGAGTGATATGAGGCCGGTTGCGTAAGAATCAATCAAGCCTGAGTGAACGCTGGAACAGTGAGATTTCGAAAATGTGCATAGAGAGGTTCTCGAGGGCGGTCATCATCATGGGCAACTTCATTTTGCATCAACTCGATCGGTGCAGCCGGGCTGCAACCATGCTGCAAACATGCTTTTAAGCATCTTTTTCGCATAACTTTTGTCCTAGTTAACCGATTGGGCTAAAAATTTCACAGCGCATAATTTGAAGCATTAGCAATACAACCATGAAATTTCAATTTGGTAAACAATTTGCATATGCAAATTCAAAATTCGATTTCGAATACCATGCGGAAGTGGAAGCTGATTTTAGCTGCGTTCGACGCGCCTCGTTCTGGGGATCATTTTTATGTCCTAGGTTGTGGGTAAAAAAATAATTGTTTTTGAGATAATTGAGGTTTTGTGTTCATATTTCATTCCGTCACCGTGCAAGGCGTGTGTCAAATGAGGAATGAAGATGTGTTTCATTCAATGCCGCGCCATTCCAGTGGACTGGTGTAATCGTCCACAATGAAACGTACGAAATGATTAGTATAAAACCTCAATTATCTCAAAAACAATTATTTTTTTACCCACAACCTAGGACATAAAAATGATCCTCAGAACGAGGCGCGTTGATTGCTGCTAAATTCAGCTTCCACTTCCGCCTGGTATTCGAAAACGGATTTTGAATTTGCATATGCAAATTGTTTACCAAATTGAAATTTCATGGTTGTATTGCTAATGCTTCAAATTATGCGCTGTGAAATTTTTAGCCCAATCGGTCAACTAGGACAAAAGTTATGCGAAAAAGATGCTTAAAAGCATGTTTGCAGCATGGTTGCAGCCCGGCTGCACCGATCGAGTTGATGCAAAATGAAGTTGCCCATGGTGATGACCGCCCTCGAGAACCTCTCAATGCACAATTTCGAAATTTCACTGTTCCAGGTCATGATTGATTCTTACGCAACCAGCCTCATATGAGTTTGTACGGAGGGTGACTTGCACAGATGGGCTCACCTCCTCGTTCCTCGAAGCTTCCTTGGCCTTCGCCGCCCTCTCTTCGGCCTCACGTCGTTCTGCCTGGAACGAGAGAAGTGTTGAACCGAACCCAATATCCATTCGCTTAGATGGATCTGTTTTATCTTGACGGGAATGTTGCAGCGAGGCTCACCTGTTCCTTTGCCGCCTTCACTTCGGCCTCATGTCGTCTCACGCGATCGAATGCATCTGCCACCATCCACAGCTTCTTCATGAATTGCTGCAAATTGATCTTCAGTATCAAGGAGAGCACGATATGCGCGTTCTTCATTTCGGAAAATCACCAGTCGAGAGAGTGGGTGAAACGGAAAGGCAGCGACCGTCTTTTGCATTCTAGTATCACGCAAATTTCACGAAAATAGAGACTCACGTTGTGCTTTGTTTCGGCTTCTTCCTGGGAAAAGGCAGGAGGTGGCGTGGCGGGAACTGCAGCTGCTTCAGCTGCAGCAACTGCAGCTGCATCAGGTACGACCACGAGCTGCACGCAGGGAGCTCTCCGAGGCCTGCAACAAGAAGTGTTAATTTCTTGTTAGAGTCATGCTCCGGAACTTCTTCGATTTCTCTATCAGGTTAGACATCTTTCTGGGTCAACAGTCGAAGAAGTGCTCATTATTCAAGCTCCTGTCTGCCCACAACTCACCTCGTCCTAGTGAACGTCGCATACTCGACTGCTGCATGCAGGTCGGAGACCGAGTCGAGCACAACGTTAGACTCGTCGTCTGAAAGGGGATTGGAATGATACAATGTTGATTTTTAAGCAATGCGAAAGTGCTGTCATTGCAAAGCTGTCAGAGGCTACTTTCGACACAAGAATTCTCGAGAATTGGAGAGGGACAGTGTAGAGAGGTGGTATGCCACTAGGTGAATCTGCCCAGAGGCACAGAGGACTATGACCAAAGTCGGTCACTCACCCCTCCAGAACAGCTCGAACGACTCAGTCTTCACGATGGAAGCCACCTTCGCTTTCACCGCATGCAACAGCTCCTCGTCATGAAGAGTTGAAGAGAATCTGGAATAGGGGGAAAGATCACCCATCATTGCGGTGGAAGGGTAAAAATGATCGTTGTTACAACTACTGGCATGAGAGAAGACAGGTATTCGAGAGCACACTCATTGTGTATAGAGTATAAAGCAGTACCTGCGTGTCGGGCCTTTGTAGTCAAGCTTGAAAATAACAAGGTCGGACATGATTCTGAATAGGAATAAAAAAAAATGAGATCATCGAGAAAACACGGGAGGAATGAAGAGCGGAAAGAGCAGATGGGGATTAACAAGAATGAATGAACTGACTGTTCGATCTTTCTACTTGGCAATTGTGGGCGGGGCCTGAGGTGCGACGGACACCCGACCAGAGATCGGATGCACTCATCGGTTTAGTGGCCGGGAAGCCGAGAAAATGAGAGAAAGGCGATGCCAGGAGGTATTTCGTCATGTGAGAAAAAAAACGAAGACCTTAATACAGGTAGGAAAAATATAGAAAAACTGCTAGGGAGAAACTAGAATGTGATGCTTCCTAGAGAATACACATTTGGACGTGATAAGATAGATACAGTCCCCAATTGCAATGAATTCGATATCTTATCGAATCTTTCATTCCTTTCAATGCACCAACTCATCCACACAAACCAAGACTGTTTATCGCTTACTCCATTGTTTCTTATGCAAGCAACGAGTGCTGCTCGGGTACGGTAACAAGGGTGCGGTATTGATTGGGTACTGTATCGAGGGGTACGGTATCGATCCGACTACGGTACTCTAGGCGGTCTCGGCTGTCTTCCCTTCTGACATGCCGCTCGGCTGCTGTCCGTAGCCGCGGAATTGGGCCATCATTGCCGAATTCTCCTCAGCGACGATCTTAATTAGTGTTAATTAGCATTAATTAGTTAATTATCCAATTAAAATAATTAATCAAGCGCTAATTACCTCCTTGCGCGCCTTGATGCAGAAGTGCAGGAAGACAGCTGAATGCATTTTCATGAGTCAAGGATCAAAGATCAAAGATAAACGATCGAAGATCAAAGATAAACTATCAACGATCGAAGATCAAAGATCAAAGATAAACGATCCCTCACCACTGTAGACGAGGCCGAGGGCGATTCCGACGATCGCTCCGCCCATCACTCCCCACAGCATCCCGACGCCAAAGTGATCGTCAATGTAAGGCGTAATGGTGGCGGCGAGCGCGGTCGCTGAATAATGTGCTTTGATCAGAGAGTTCAAAGATCAAAGATCAATGACCATATCACAGAGACTCACCGCACAATATGAGGCCGAAGAGGCACATTGCGGTCCCCACGATATTCAAGATCTGCAATTTGTCGATACCGTACCCCGATCCGGCTACTGTATCCTCATCTACGTCCCTCCAATCGATTCCGTACCCTGCGCAAGCTACCGTATCCTAACTGATCGATACCGTAGCCCGATCCGACTACCGTACCCAATCAAGCTACCGTATCCTACACAACCCCAATACCGTACCAAGAAGATGATGTGCACGAGCATGAAGACGGGCTTCTTCTTGAGGTTGCCGTAGATGCCCAGAGCAGGAACGATCATCGCGACGAGGAGAGGCACGACCGAGATGATCGCCTTCAAATTGAGAGATTACGGTAGGAATACGGTGGGAATACGGTAAGGGCACGGTAGATGGGGTTACGGTAGCAAAAGGGTTCATGCAGAACTCTATGCTTCAACATCTGCTAACAGCGATAAATCATACGTAGTAAATATTGTTGGCCTCTCTACGGCATGGAAATCTATACTGTAGGGCGTTCGTAGGTACGGTATTGGATACTGCAGACCAGAGGTACTGTAAGAATACGGTAGTGCGTACACTGCCCATGCCGAAGGCGATGGCGGCAACGATGAGGCCGACGAGCAGGAAGGCCACCCCGACCAGCTGCATGATCGTCATGATGAGCGCCGTCTTCTGGAATGGAGGATACTGTAGGGGTACGGTAGATTAGTTGGGTTGCGAAAGGTGGAGTACTGTAACAATGGGTTACGGTAAGATGATACCGTGGTTGTAGTAAGGTAGAAGCGGGGTATTGTAGAACATCAAGGTTACTCACGCGAGCGCACGACATCGGCTGGGCGTTCGCGGGGTTGGAGTCGTTCATCTTGGTGGAGTACGGTAGGGGTACGGCAGGGGTACGGTAGACTGGAGGTGGTCCAAGAGGAGAGGAGCGGGGGAAAGAACCACTCGGCGTCGAGGGAAGAAGAGGGAGTGAGGGAGGGATAGGAGGAGAGGCTTTTATAGGCGGGAGTGTGTAGTCAAATGGTTTAATAAATTTTCAATTTTGATGTAAATCAGTCAATTAAAATTCACAAGAATTGTTTATCGCATACTCCATCGTTCACTGTGAGAGCAGTGTCGTACAGAAATGGAGTACGGTAACTAAAAAGGGTACGGTAGTTTAGTCTTCGGTCTCGTCGGTCGATTCAGTCTTATCGACATTTTCGGTCGTTTTGGCGCTCTTTTTACTTGTCTTTTCCGTCGTCTTGGGCGTTTTCTCGGGCGTTATGGCAGAGGAAACCCCGTTGGGTTGCTGTCCATAGGGACTCTGAGACGGGTGAGGGTTGTAATCGCGCAAGGCCACTAGCTCTCCGACGATCTGTAATTAATTTGCTAATTAACTAATTAGAAGCTAATTAGTGAACCTCCTTGCGTATCTTGAGAGACATGCGCAGGAACAGAGCTGAGACGGCGATAGCGATAAGGCAAAAAACGATAATTGTAACCACCATCACTGTGCCCATCGAGCGCACTGCAACACGGCTCGGTTATGCATTGTTGAATAGAGGAGAATTATCGAACGGGCACTTCTTTACTTTAGGTTTCATTCTATTGTATCCGTACCCTGCGAGGGCGCTCTACATACTAAAGTGGCACTAGATCGGATGAGAACGTTCGGATGATAACCTACTGGATGAGCAGCTAATGAGGGCGAGCGAACAACGTAACAGACAGAATATGCAAATGATTCTACGTAACAGACAGAATATGCAAATGGTTCTCATCCAGTAGGTTCTCATCCGAATGTTCCCATCCGACCTTGTGCCTCTAAAGTATAGAAGTGCCCGAAACGTAACGAATAGAGCGTGGAAAGCAAGAGTAGGCTCTATTTATTCTTCATTCACACTCTCTCGTCACTCTGACCGGTGAGAGAATGTGTGAAATGAGGAGAGCAACTCTTGCTTTCCGAACTCTAGCAACGAACTTCCTCCCTCCGTCAGGGTCGTATTCGAGTCGCTACGGGCCCACAACCAGAAGGAGGCGAGTTTGTCCGGAAACGCCGTGACTGCAATGAGAATCGTGAAATGAGTTTCATCGATTTCCTATGTGAAATGGAGCAGTGTTGTGGCAGAGAATGAGGAGGTTATGGGGATAATGGGGGTATGTCAACGGTCGTAAGCTGAATGATCGAGAGAACAGACTGGATCAGAGCCTATTCTGGGCCAGATATCCGAGAAGGTCCGATCATCCGGCCCAGTGCTCGAAATAGCACGCAAATTCCCCACTTTCTCATTACCCAAAAAATGGATGAAAGTGGGGAATCAGGATATATTATCGATCCAATCGTCATACCGAGTACGATCAGACCAATAGTGAGCGGAACGAGAGTGGCGATAAAGGCAATCTGAAATTGAGCGATCGATACTGTACTCCAATCAGCGGTTACGGTAGTCGTACCAGGCACACGATGTAGGCCAGAATGAGGTAGGGGATCTTGTACAGAACGCCGAACATGCCTAGCGCGCACACCACAGTGGCGAAGGCAGAAAAGCCGGCTTGCGGGTAGTACTGGATAAGGTGCGTGTTGATTACGGTAGGGATTACTGTAGACTCACTCCGTGATAAAGCAAGAGGCCGATTCCAATGATAGCCGGCAATAGAAAGAGCTTATTCACGAGGATAACGGCTCTCTGGAATAAAATTGCACTATTTCAGTTCACCGGACCAGGGGTTCCCTCTCTTCTCTACTCTCACTCATTTACTCTTAGTCCTTGAATGGTTTTACTGCGAACAGTGGCAGTTGAGAGCGTATAGACTAGACTACCGTCAAGCGGGAGAAATGTGAACCACTCACGCTTTTTTAGACTAAAATAGCGTGAATGGTTTACTTTTCTCCTGCTTGACGGTATTCAGTCTAGCATTCGTAACGAATAATTTCGTATAATATAGACGGTTTGGTATCGAGAAGTACGGGGTATGTGGTACTGTAAGCTAAGGGGGATACGATAACTTGGCGAAGTAGGATCTAATACGGTATAGGCACTTACGTGAGCACACGGCAAGTGCGGGTACTGATACCAGAAATCGTAGCCCATATTGTGGTAGTGTGAGGTAGTCCAAGGGGAGAAGAGGACGCGAGGGAACCACTCGGTGTCGAGGGAAGAGGATGGAATGAGAGAGGAACAAGAGGAAGTGATTTTTTTGGAAATGAACAAACGTGTAGTCAAATTTCTCAATAATTTCTCATTTCAATGCTTTCAACTAAATTTGCATTCACCAGAACTGTTTTATCGCATACTCCATTGTTCACTGTGAGAGCCGTGGCGTTCGGTAATGGAGCACTGTAGCTAAGGAGGGGTACCGTAGTCTAGTCTTCGGTCTTTTCGGGAATAACACTTTCGGACGTCTTGGGCGTTTTTCCGGTCGTTTTGGCGGAGGAAAACTCGTTGGGTTGATGTCCATAAGGACTCTGAGACGGGTGAGGATTGTAATCGCGCAAGGCCGCTAGTTCTCCGATCATCTGCAATTAATGAGCTAATTATTTAATTAATTAGAGGTCAATTAGCAAACCTCTTTGCGCACTTTGAGGGAGAAGTGGAGGAGCGCAGCTACAAAGGCCAGAACACACAGCAATGCTGCGATATCCATAACCGCGAGCACCGTGAATCCGTATGACCCTGAAAGTAGTCGAATTATGTTTATAGGCACGATTCATTGGCCCTTCCTCAGTTCGTAGGATCAGCCTAACCCTCCCCGCGTCATTTCCAGTCCTCTCCTTCGCAAGGGAATATAACCGGGGAATGGTGCGGTAGGGTTGCCGATTCGAATTCGAATTCGAAGACTTCGAACCCTCTTCCTCCCTCGCTCTCTCCCTTTCGAGAGTCTCGAAAGGGAGAGGGAGGGATATGCAAAGTGATCGATGTCCTCGAACCAATTCGAAGTCCTCGCCATCGAATTCGATGGTTCGATGTTTTCCTTTCTCTGACCTCCCTTGCCATTCCGAACG
>LS499585.1:462883-484614 GCA_900490845.1 Pristionchus japonicus
CGTTCGGAATGGCAAGGGAGGTCAGAGAAAGGAAAACATCGAACCATCGAATTCGATGGCGAGGACTTCGAATTGGTTCGAGGACATCGATCACTTTGCATATCCCTCCCTCTCCCTTTCGAGACTCTCGAAAGGGAGAGAGCGAGGGAGGAAGAGGGTTCGAAGTCTTCGAATTCGAATTCGAATCGGCAACCCTACCAGGCACACGATGTAGGCCAGCATGAGGCAGGGGATCTTGCGCAGAAAGCCGCACACGCCTAGCCCACACACTGCAGCGCCGAGTACACAACCGCCGGCAGCCACGTATGCCTGGATACGGTGGGTGTTGATTACGGTAGGGATTACGGTAGACTCACTCCGTAATAAAGACAGCATATCATAAAAGTGAGATTCATAATTAGTAAAAGTTCATTAGCGATGATAACGAACCTCTGCAATTAACAAGTGTTACGGTGGTTTTTTGTCTACAGTATCCTGGCAAATAACCCTGACTTAAAGGATCACCCTAACGCATAGAAACACATCTCAGGGTTATGTGCCATCATGAATACTACAAGCAGAGAGGGATACAGACACTTGTGCGAATTGTGACGTGTGATCTGGTATGGTAAATGCACTTACGTGGGAACACGGCAAGTCCAGGTGCCAATACCACGCAGAATCAATCATGATGAAGTACGGTAAGAGTATCGTAGGAGTACGGCAAGGATACGGTAGAGGGGAGGTGGTCCAAGGGGAGGGGAGGACGAGAAGGAACCACTCGGTGTCGAGTGAAGACGAAGGAATGAGGGAGGAATACGAAGAAGAGCATTCATTGAAGATGGACTAACATCTAGTCAAATGGTCCAACAATTTCTCATTTCAAGGCAAATCTGATCAATCTGTTTCTTCACAAACAATCACCAGAACTGTTTTATCGCATACTCCATTGTTCACTGTGAGAGCAATGGCGTACAGTAAGGGTACGGTAATGGAGTACAGTAATGGAGTACAGTAGCTAAGGAGGGATACGGTAGACTAGTTGTCGGTCTGTTCAGTTTGGCCGGTCTGTCCGGTCTGTTCGGTCGGTTCAGTCTTCTCGGTATTTTCGGTCGTTGCTGCACTCTTTTCGGCCGTTTTGGAGCCCGTTTTGCTTGTCTTGGCAAATTTTTCCGTCGTTTTGGACGTTTTTCCGGTCGTTTTGGCGGTGGAATATCCGCTGGGCTGAGATTGTTGTCCGTAAGGGCTGTATGGCTGTCCATAGGGACTGTATGGCTGCCCATAGGGACTGTAAGACTGTCCGTAGGGACTCGGAGACTGTTGTTCGAAAGGATTCTGTCCGCCGGACGCCGCTTGCTCTTCGATGATCTGCAATTAGATAACTAATCAGTTAATTAGTTAATTAAGCCAATTAACGAACCTCCTTGCGCGCCTTGATTGTGAAGTGGAGAAGCACAGAACTGAAGGTGATGGTTCCCAGACTGAGTATGATGGCGATGGTCACAGCCGTTATGAGCAAAGCCTTCACTGAAAATACATCCGTTAAAACATTTGCACTTTTAAATCTTTAGACTCAACAATCAATGAGTTTGACTCGTTGAGTTTTTACGATGATTGATTGATCCAGTGATGTCTATGAACGATTGAACATCTCACAAGCAGTTATCTGTACTTCTTCCTTGAGTGGATCAACGTCGATCCTCTCTTTCATCTTGTCAATCACCGCGTCCGAAAAAGCAGCAACTGCAATGAACGGCGTTGTGTCTCGTCAGAGAAAAGTAATCGATTTGCACGGATCGAACTGCAACAATGAGGGCTCTCCCGCTCATTTTGAATAATTTGCATAGGCGGGTAAATTATCCTTTGTCTAACCCTTCTCTGGAGAGAACAATGGGGGGGGGGGTCGCAGAACGCTGTGATTGGACGGAAATGAATCAAGCGCAGGTTCTCTTTTTGAATTATGATTTGAATTTAAAATTCCATTTGTATTCCAATACCTCCTCATTCTTCTCACTCTCTCATTTACAGAACAGTCGAATCTCGTTGCTCACTTATTGAAATTCCATTTTAGCAAGAGAACCCTAACCAAGAGCACTCGACAGAATCAATGCGTGTATCCGTCTCTTCATTTCACACACTCACTCACAAGTGGGACGTGAGAGTGTGCGAAATGAAGAGACATATCGTACCGATAACAATCGCAGCGAAGAAGACAATAACGCACACCACGATGAGGATAATCTGCAATCGATTGGAATCGATTGGATACCGTACTCTGTCAGTTCTCGATTGGGTGTATTACGGTAGTCGTACCAGGTACACGATGTGGGCCAGCATGAGTCGGGGGTTCTTGCGCAGAGCGCCGCACAGGCCCACCACATCCATTGCAACGGCGGCGAGGAAGATTAGGGCGCTCACCCAAATCTGAAGACGGTAAGGTTACGGTAGGGTTACGGTATGATTGTAAACTGACTCCTGCCTCGACACCGTGGCCGACTTGTCCGACGTGGCCGACCAGTTGAATCGCCGTCATGACGACGACCGTCATCTGCAATTCAATCGATAATTGATCGATACCGTACACCGTCAGTTTACGATTGAGCGTACTGCTAAAAGATTACTGTAGTCGGGTTACGGCAGGACGCTTTCGATCTACTGTAACCTAAGACCGGGTGATCGCTCCGAGACTATGCTGAGCGGGATACGGTAGGTTCGAGACGGTAAGAGATCGATTGGTTGAAGAGAGGCACTTACGCGGGCACACGACATCCTGTTCGGTGGCTGGTACTGACGATTGTAGTCGGCCGGAGGGTACATCTTGAGTACGGTAAGGGTACGGTAGATGGGAGGTGGTCCAAGAGGAGAGAGGGAGGGAACCACTCGGTGTCGAGTGAAGAGGAGGGAATGAGGGAGGGAGAGGAGGAGAGGCATTTTATAGGGGAGAGGACAATAAAGGATTAATTCAATCAGCGATTCAAAGAGGGGATTTACAATTATTGGAATTCAAATTAAGGAAAATATGAAAAGTGCAGGAGGAGGGGAAGGAGCATCTAGGCAGATCACATAATAGGAAGACTACACAATTCAATTTATTTATTTATTTTGAGATTAAGAATAAAATTGTTACATTTTCCGAATTCAATCTTCTCTCGTCGTGTACATGAAAAACATTAATCGAAGGGAATTAATGATTCACAAAAACACAAAACAAACAAAGTTACTGATACAAAACGCGTGAAGACGATCAGTCGTCGAGACTGTACTCATTTTGTACATGCCGATAGTGCAAGCTTATTCTAATATTTTATGGAATGTCTTATAATTTTTTTCTAATGTCAAGAAGTGTCTTATAATTCGGCAATTGTGAAATAATTCGATCAAGATCCTTTTCAAAAGATGTTAATATCTCTGTCGTGCTATTCTGTTTAGTCAAATTACCCAACATTTTGCCAATGCTTTCAATTCAGTCAATTCGCAATCACCAGAACTGTTTATCGCATACTCCATTGTTCACTGTGAGAGCAGTGGCGTACAGTAAGGGTACGGTAATGGAGTACAGTAATGGAGTACTGTAGCTAGGGAGGGGTACGGCAGACTAGTTCTCGGTCTGTTCGGTCTGTCCGGTCTGACTGGTCTGGCCGGTCTGTTCAGTCGGTTCCGTCGGTTCAGTCTTCTCCGTATTGTCGGTTGTAATTGCACTATTTTCGGTCGTTTTGGAGCTCTTTTTGCTTGTCTTGGCGGACTTTTCCGTCGTCTTGGACGATTTTCCGGTCGTTTTGACGGAGGAATATCCG
Organism: Pristionchus japonicus; assembly: GCA_900490845.1. Taxonomy (NCBI): domain Eukaryota; kingdom Metazoa; phylum Nematoda; class Chromadorea; order Rhabditida; family Neodiplogasteridae; genus Pristionchus; species Pristionchus japonicus. Next base: position 466,657 of record LS499585.1, read on the forward strand.
CTGGGCTGGGATTGCTGCCAATAAGGACTGTAAGACTGTCCATAGGGGCTCGGAGTCTGTTGTTCGAATGGATTCTGTTCACCGAACGTCGCTAGCTCTTCGCGGATCTGTAATTAGTTGTTAATTAGTTAGTTAATTAGTTAATTAATTAGATGCTAATTAGCAAACCTCTCTGCGCGCCTTGAAGGAGAAAACGAGGAGCACAGCAACGTAGGCGATGGCTCCCACACAGAGAATGATCACGACTGTCACCATCGTCGTAATAATAGTTTTGACTGCAAAAAGATTTGTATGTTTTTGTATCTATAAATATTTAAAATTATTCGGTTTCTAGTCGACGCTTGTCCGCTCTGAATGAAAAGAATAATACTCTAAGAATGAAGGTCCGAAGAAGTGGCTAAATATTCAGTCCACTAGTATTTGAAGTGTACGCATGTCAATCGATTGACTGATTCCTATGAACGAACGATTAGCTCCCTCACATTCTGCTTCATCCATGCGTCGATATTCGGCGTTGCCTTCCTTTATCTTCTTAACTTCCTCATCCGAATTCGCTGCAATTAGAGGGAGTTTGCACTATACAACACTTCGGACAGGAATGGACCTCGCGTACATTTCAATTTGCATAGGCAAGAGAGTCGTGATGTCGGGAAATTCGTGCAAATTGAGGGAAAAACGAGACCCATTTGGTGCATGAATCGAGATGATGGCAATGGTCTGATCCGTACCGAAAAAGATCACACAGACGATGCCAATAACACACAGCACGATGTAGGTAATCTGCAATCGATTGGATACCGTACTCCGTCAGTTGACGATTGGGTGTATTTCGGTAGCCGTACCAGGTAGACGATGAAGGCCATCATGAGGCAGGGGTTCTTGCGCAGAACGCCGCACAGGCCGTCCACACTCATTGCGATGGCGGCTAGGAAGAAGACGACGCCAGGCCAATTCTGAAGACGGTATGATTACGGTATGATTACGGTATTATTACGGTTTGATTACGGTAGGGGTGTAAACTGACTTCCGATGTTAGCGAGAAGCCGGCCGAACCGACGTTGCTGACCAGATGAATCGCCGTCATGATGACGACCGTCATCTGAAATGGGCGTTACGGTTGATTGTAAGATGATTGTAAGATACTGTAGGATTACGGTAGGACCACTGAAACGAGTGGATGGGATACGGTAGATTCGGCGTGATGAGAGGTACGGTAGAAGTGGTAAGGTAGAAGGACTACGGTATAACAACATTGTATGCTGAGCAGGGAACAATAGATTCGAGGCAACGAGTTCTTGCGCAGAGCGCCGCACAGGCCCAGTTTGTAAAATCAGTTCGATATGGAGCTATCGTATGGTAAAAGAGCACTTACGCGGGCACACGACATCTTGTTCGGTTGCTGGTACTGAGGGTTGTAGTCGGTCGGAGGGTACATCTTGAGTACGGTAGGGGTACGGTAGAGGATACGGTAGATGGGAGGTGGTCCAGGAGGAGAGGAGGAGTGGAGGGAACCACTCGATGTCGAGTGAAGAGAAGGGAGTGAGGGAGGCAGAGGTGGAGAGGCTTTTTATAGGGGAAGTGACAATGAAGGATAAAATTCGATTAGCATTCAAAGAGGAGATTTGTCGTTATTGGAATTCAAATGACGAAATGTTTTCAAAGCGCTGTTTGTGAGAGAGCAGCACTGTGCGTTAGGCAGGTCATGTAATAGAAAGTTGAACTTTACCTTTTTCGCAATTGAATTTCTTTATTTTTTTAAAGATCAAGAATAGAAATTTTAAACTTCCGGAATTCAATCTACACAAGTCGAGTGCAGGAAATACTTTATTCGACGAGAATTGCTGAATCACAACAACACAAAAAAACATAGTGACTGGTATAAAACGGGTAATTAGCATGGATTAATCCTCGAGGCTATACTCATTTCGGGTATATCTATAGTGCAAGTTTATTCTAATATTTTCACGGAATGCCTTATGATTTTCAGTTAGTCTAATAATTTCACGAGGTGTATTATCATTCGGCAATTTAGAAATAATACGATCAAGAGCCTTTTCAATGGATATTAATATCTCTATCATGCTTAGAATGATATTCTGCCCAACCGCAAAATCAGCAACTAGAGGAATAAGTTCCGTTCGGTACAGGGACACTCCTGTGAGTAGTTTCTTAGCTGATCTAGTGCTACCGGAACAACTTGGTACGTTTCTTGCAGTATAGGTCAAGCTCTGTTGATTGACCCATGACGTATGTGTTAGAAAGGCTTCCAACTCTTCTTCATTCATATTCTCCTTCGTTATCGAATCGCCAGCACGATAGAGGTCATGAAGCGACGTGATAAGGTACACAAACCCTTTCGTATTCAGATTTCTCCTATTAAGAAGTTCAAAAATGTAGTGCCGGGGAGATCGATCAGCGGAAATGTTATCTAAACGAAACTACCTTCGAGAGACCAAACTTTCCAAATTTTCCCGAGCACGATCGAGGATTGATTGCATTACGGAGAGAGAGGTTGCTTGATCAGAGGTCACGAAGTGGTGAGAATGAATGAATAATGTATGAATATTCATCAAAAAGGCGTTCCTTCGCCATTTTCGCATCCTTCCATTCCCCTGTGGCCGAATTACCCAATGGCTAAGATCGCTTCTCAGCACATATTTCAAAGTAATACGAAAATTGAGGCCTTTAAAGTCTATAGTTGTGCACTATTGCATATTTAATGCAAAATTCTTCAAATATGCAACGCCACAATCACCAGAAATGTTTATCACGTACTCCATCGTTCACTGTAAGAGTAGTCGCGTGCAGTGAGGGAACGGTAATGGAGTACAGTAATGGAGTACGGTAACTAAGGAGGAAAACGGCAGACTAGTTGTCGGTCTGTTCGGTCTGCTCGGTCGGTTCCGTCTTCTCAGTATTCTCGGTCATTGCGCTCTTTTCGGTCGTTTTGGAGCTCTTTTTGCTGGTCTTGGCAGATTTTTCCGTAGTCTTGGGCGCCTTCGGTCTCTCGGGAATTGCACTTTGTTCGACACGTTCGATAGGAGTAAACAACGCATTTTCGAGAATCTAAAAATAGTTAATTAATAAACTAATTAGTCGACAATTGCTGAACCTGCTTGCGCAACATGATAGAGAAGCACAGATACATAACTGAACCGAGCATTCTATTAGGAAAAAAGTAATGGAAAGAAGTTACCGTTGAGAACGATAGAGAGCACGAGAAAGGAGATGAGCAATGTCATGTCAAAGACTGCAAATAGTTGCTATAGCGGTGAATAATCCAGGATATTCGAACCGTCTTTCTCAAAACTTTCCCGTTTCTTTTGGAGATCCGCATTGCCTCCCGACATCGCGACTGTAATGATGGGTGATAACGTCTCAAATAGACATTCAAGGTCAACTAAGTGATTGGTCTCTTTGTATAGAAATTGACCGCTGTTTTTGCAGTACGTAGAGTAGTCGCAAGATATAGTTTTTTTTCGCGCTGTCTCATCAGTCGAGAAAGCATACACAACAAAGAGAGCCAAGCCATATCAAATTCGCACCAATAACGATCGCAGCGATGAGGAGAGAGACGCACGCAACGATGGAGAGAATCTGCAATTCATTGGACGATCGCAAACTGATTAGATACGGTAGCAAGACCCCTCATAATCCCGATATATCTACGGTAGCACGTTCTCTGGACGCGGACTCTACGCAATCGATACCGTACCCCTCTAAGATTTCGGTGCTTTAATAAGGTTACGGTAACCGCACCAGATACACAACGTGAGTCGTCACGAGGCAGATACTCGATCTGTCGATGCCATATCCTGCCACAAAGGTCATAGCGCAAAAGATTAAAGTGTAGGCGATGCCCAGGAGTGTCTGGAGTACGGTAGGATTACGGTACAATTTTACTGCTCAAGGACTTACGTTGATTTTGAAGGCAACGATTATGAAGAAGATATCAACAATGACATGGAGCAACAACATGCAGAGTACGGTACGCTGCAAAGACAAGCCGGGTTACGGTAGACTGGGCCTTCCCTGAGAACTATTGAAGTGTCGACTATCTTGGAATCGCGGTATATAACCTTCTTTAGGGTAACAAAATCACTGCTACTAAGTTGTGTCAAGCGTACACTGTAAGCTGAGCAGGAAACGGTTGGTTCTTAAACGACAAACGAAGATGATAAGGACACTCACTCCGACACACGACATCCTACGGGGCGTCCCCTCGTTGATCATCTTAGTGCAGTAGGGTAGGAGTACGGTAAGAGTACCGTAGGTGGGAGGTGGTCCGGGAGTAGGAGAGGAGGGGATGGAACCACTCGGCGTCGAGTGAAGAGGAGGGAGTGAGGAAGGGAGAAGAGGAGAGGTAATTGGGGGAATTACAATTGTAAAAGACCCTCATTTCGATGCAAATCACTCCATCCAGTTGCTTCCCCAGAACTGTTTATCGCGTACTCCATTGTTCACTGTGAGAGCAATGGCGTAAAGTAAGGGTACGGCGATGGAGTACAGTAATGGAGTACTGTAGCTAAGGTACGGTAGTCTAGTCTTCGGTCTTTTCGGGAACTGCACTTTGTTCGATACGTTCGATAGGAGTAAATAACGTCTTTTCCAGGATCTAAAAATAGCTAATTAGTAAGTTAACTAATTAGTCGGCAATTATCGAACCTGCTGGCGCATCTTGATAGTGAAGTACAGAAGAACAACTGAATAGAGCACTGTATTCCATACATTTATTGCTCAAAATCACCGTTGTAAACGGAAAGAACAGAAAAGAGAACGATGAACAGGATCAAAGATGCTCCTATAAAGAGTTGTCGTAGATGTTAATAATCGGGGATATTCGAACCATCTTTCTCAAAATTTTCCCGTTTTTTCTTCAGGTCAGCGTTGCCTCCCGACATCGCGACTGCAATCCTGGATTATTTCTTCCCGAATTAACTTGCAAAGTCAACTAAGTGACTAGACACTGTACATAGAAGAGAGTACAGAGATTGATGCGCACGGGGGGCATTTTTTTCGTTTTGCAGGTTCTCTTGTCAGTCAGAAGACGACAGGGAAAAGAGAATCAAGCCATTTAAAATTCGTACCAATAACAATCGCAGCGATGAGTAGAGAGACGCACACAACGATGGAGATAATCTGCAGTTCATTGGACGATCGCAAAGTGATTAGGTACGGTAGCTAGCACAATCGATACCGTACCCCAATAAGATTACGATAACCCTACCAGGTACACGACAAATGCCATGACGAGGTCGACTCTCGGACGGTGGAAACCGAATACGCCCACCATGCACATTGCAAATTCGGCTATACCGAAGGCCACGGCCAGGAATGGCTTCAAATGGTAGGATTACGGTAGATTACGGTACAACTCAAGACTACGATTGATTGCTGTTCAAGGACTTACGCTGATTTTGTACGCAGGGAAGAGCAGGCAGAATTCCACAAGCGTATGGAATATGATCATGAAGAGTACGGTATACTGCAAAGAAAAGGTGGGTTCATTCCGAAAAAATATCTCGGGTTTTGAGTGAATCACGGAACGAAATCCGTATAGGGAAATTGCAGAATGACTAGTAAGGTGTGCTTAGCGAATACTGTAAGCTGGAAAGACTCACTCCGACACACGACACCTTGCGTGTGGGCGGTCCCATGGGGATTATGATTACGGCCATCTTGGTGTAGTACGGTAGGAGTACGGTAAGGGTACGGTAGATGGGAGGTGGTCCGAGAAGAGGGAAGGGAGAAGAGGGGACCACTCGGCGTCGTGTGAAGAGGAGAGAATGAGGGAGGGAGAAAGTGGAAATGAAGACAACGTAATAAACAAATGTTTTTTTTCAGATATGCAAAACGCTCGAAAATGGGCTGGCCCTACGAATAAAGTCGGCTCAGCTGAACTATAATTCATTTTCGTTCACGATGATCTAAAACGATTTGCCACTAGTTCAACTGAGTCCTGTCATTGCCAGATTTTTTGAAGATTATCCGAAACTCACAAACATTTTTATAAATCAACTTCGGCATTGCATGCGTTCACTTGGATGAGTTTCATGATTGTGTTCGCGTTGCCGTTTGCTCACTTTTAATGAAATCGTACTAGAACTTTTCAGATAATTCGTTTGAAAAACGTATCTTGCCAGCAGGCATGCTCATTGGCAAATTACCCTCTGGCGGAGATCCACTCGAAGCGCGCGCCTCACTTCCGACTCCGCCCACCAACGCTTCGCCCTGACTCGATGCACTCAGTTGATTCACTGTCTTCTCCTCCCTATCCGGTGCTCGCTCTCATTTTCGCTCCCATTTTCCTTATTACTCGGCACTTTCTCTCCCTCTCTCTTTCTTCCACAACACTCCTGTCCTCAACCTAATTATTACCCCTTCCAGGACCATGGCTGACAGAATCCACTTCAAGCTTGACTTCAACGGCGAGACTTACAAGTACGGTTTCCCCCTACTATCCTTATCTTTGACCTTTGATCTCTAACCTCTGATCTTTGATCCCTGTTCCTTCCAGGTTCGCCTCAACCCATCAGGGCGAGGAACTGCTGGCTGTTCTCAAGGCCAAGATCGTGACTGTCGTCGGCAGAGATGGAGTAGAGCTGTGCTGGATTGGTTAGTTACCCCGTCGCCTTTCCTTTGCCAAGCTCTAGGTGGTTTGCATAGAATACCCTCTGGTTGTGCTGGATTCCACTTTCAATCCTGAAAATTCTGATCCCCTGGCGTCGGTTAATATTCAATCAATCAAGTACGCGTTTGATTCAATGCATAGGCAGCGGTGCCAGTGGGTAATAACAATAGCCTTCAATAGATGTCCACCTTCTACAATTCATTGTCTTTACTCATCGTATCCTTTCAGACGAAGACTCCTCGGTCGTCCTCGACACGGTGGCCGATCTCTCCGCGGCGATCGAGTATGCGACGTGCACCAGGGCGAAGTGAGTTCCCTAACTCATTCTTCTAGAGGCTCTGATTCAGAGCAGTCAGAGTCTGTGATCCGACCGCTCATCACGATAGCGAAAAGAGAAATGAGAGCCTCATGGATCATATTTCAGCCCCGCCAAGCCTCCCTGCATCCATCTCGTGGTCGAGGGAGCCGTGCAGCCAGCTGTTGCTGCAGTGGAGCAGAAGGAGGCAGTTCCTACTGCAGCTGCGGTTGTCGAGAAGCCGGTTAGTGCACACTATTACCATCACAGTTAGCACACGCTATTCAAAGTGCTCGTACTGTTCGTTTTTACATTCGGCAGCAGTACAAATGAGAAAATGAATGAATTACAGGTGACCGTGGAGCAGGTCATCCACGCGATCGAGAAGGCGGAGGCTGTTGATGACAGTGAGAGTGAGGAGGAAGAAACGGATTCGGACGAGGATGAGGAAGAATCTGAGGAATCTGAGGAGGAGAAGGAGAAGAAGGAGGAAGAGAGCGAGTCGGAGGCTGAGTCGGACAGTGAGGAGCCTGCCAACCGTGGAGTGCCGAAGACGGCTGAAGAGGCTGAGGTGAGGTTTTATTCTTTAACGTAGTTATTTTATGATTCAGTTCAGATTTTGCAATTTATCTCTTTCAGGCCCGCGAAAAGTCGATTATGGCGCGCCTGGCCGCAATCGGCAGCATCGCTCCTCCATCGTTGATGTCTGATATTGAGAGCGAGTCGGAGACTGAGACTGAGGACAGTGACTGTGACAGCGAGGTGGACGAGGAGGAGAAGGAGATGATCTTGGCAATGCTCACCAATGTAGCAAAAACAGCGTTTTGATCACCGCTAATGCTGTCTTTTTTCAGGAGGAGAAGAATGTCAAGGCGGAAAGCGATGAGAGTGAGGAGGAGGAGAAGGAGAAGGAGGTCAAGCAGCCCGAGCAGAAGGGTTTCTGGGCCGCCCTCGCTCACGGTGCCGCTGCCATTCTTCCCGTGGGCGCTGCTCCTGTCGCTCCTGCACCCATGAACATGACGTCCGTCACGGCTAAGGACGTCGAGATAAAGGCCGTAGATGACGTCAACGTCGAGGAAGACGTCGAGATGTCCCTCGACGAAAGGGAGAGAGCTATGGACCTCAAGGAGGAAGCATTCGAGAGACGCGTGGCCGAGTTTGAGCTGAAGATTGAGGAGTTTGAAGAGAAGATGGCGGCTCTTGGCGCGAGAGTCGATGGAATCGAGGAGGGAAAGGATATGGAAGAGTTCGAGGCAAGACTCGATGAGATGGAGAAGAGAATGGAGAAGGTCGAGGAGAGCGAGGATATCGTGTATCTGTAATCAGTTTTGTAACCCCTCTTCATTCTTTGAGTAAGAATTGTCGTGCTTGTGAATGTTGTGCGTGATAAAGAATGATGAGGACACAAAGATGATCTGCACTGCCACTACAGAAGTAATAATAAATTCCGAGTAGGAGAAAACGATGAGATTGGTACACACACAAAATTAGCTCCTGCTTTGAAATGTTTTTTTCTAAGGCCGAAGATTATTTGATCGCTTCTCCTCATTGTCGTGGACTACTTTATCGCTTCGATAGACGCGCCCAGTGGCACAGATCATCTCTCAGCACCTCATTATTCACCATAATCATCACTCGCATATATCATTGTTCTTGCAAGGCCCCTCCATTCTTCTTTGATTGAAAACGAACGCTTGCGCAAAGCATCATCAACATGATCGATATCTTAAATCTTCAATGGGGGCTGTTGGCGGAATTTACAATTTCCTAAACAGCACAACTCTTCTTGAATTGAGAATGGTATGCACATCTTCATTAACTTGAAAAAAATTCTTTTGAGGTTTGCAAAAACGTGAGAGCCATGGTGAACTCTCTACTTGGAGCTCAGACAGCGCCCGTTCGTGCTCTGTATATTAGCCAGTCGGTGAGATTAGTTTTATCAGTTTTTTTTTCAAAATATCAGCATAGAACTGAGTAACGGCTGAAAAGTGTTCAAAAATTTTAAAATAACATTGTTGACAACGCTCATGCATTGATTAGTACCTCCCTACTAATTGGCATTCCTCAGATCGGTCCCAGCAGACCGAAAAAAGGATAGAGAAAAATAGTACAATAAAACGGAAAGATACAACTTTTTTCTTCAGCCATCTACGCGTGAAGTGTCTGAACTCTATTGCTTCGTTTCTCTGAGTAAGGAAAAACTTTGCTACCTGTGGAAACTCAATCTCGTGTCGAAGTTCGGGCTACAGGAAATGGAACGTATTTTGTCAAAACCTGGCGTTCACCCACCTACCATCGGAAATGAGGTTAATCTCTATTTGTTTGATAAAAAAACCGCATTTTGTTGCAGCATATGCTTTTAACCGTTTCGCCTGAGAAAATGATCATAGTGCTGGAGCTTCTTAAACCTCTTGTCAATTCAACTCTATTCCGAAGACTGTCTTTTAGTAATCTAAATTCCCAAATGATGAGAGTCTGTTCCTATTTTATGGATGGAAATTATGTTTCGCATTTTTCGTATGGGCGAGAAGATCATGAACGATCTAGAGAATTGTCAGTTATGCTACAATGATTTTCAAATTTGCATTTTGTTTAGCTTCCATGTGATCGATAAGGTTCAAAAATGGGATGTTGACAGAGTAGAGCTGTATAATCTCCCTTATAATAGAGGTAAACTGAATTTAATTTCTACATGATGTGATGATTACAGAGACTTTCGAAGCTCTGATCCAATTCTCGGAACTGGTAGAAAGTCTCTGGTTTTCCATGGAGAAAAACGAGCATGGTCCTCAAATGGTCCCTATCTCAGTTGTGCGAGAAATGCTGACTCGAAAAGTCAATGACCTAACTGCTTTCGTTTCTATGGGACGAAATGGAGCGTCATTGGATGACATTGAATACCTGATACAAGTAAAGATGTTCAAACAAATTTATATAAACCTCACTATTTGAGGCATTTCACCACCTGGAGTCGAAATTTCGTTTCGAAACGTTTACAAATGCAATTGAACGGATGAGAACACAAGTTGGAACGTTCAGTCTAAAACCTGGGAGAGCGAATTCAATCACGATTTCCCATCTTGCAATGATTCTGAATCAACACTGAATAAAGACAGAATCAATACCAAACTCGGCTGAAACATCTAAACGTGTTCATTGACGAATCGAACATAATTGTATCGAGTGCATTTTCACCACCATGGACTACCATACTTTCTGCCCGCCCGGTTAGTGTAGTGGTTGTGCTCTCTGAGTACCAATCACGAGGACGCTGGTTCGACTCCCGGGCGGTGCAGATCCACCCAAAACCAAGGGGGTTAAGAAATGTTGGTAGTGTCTCGTACACGACAAACAAAAAGTCCCTCCGGAAAAACGTATCGTCAGCGCCAGGCCACTGGAAACAGGCTAGGCCCCGGCGCATCAGTACGTATAAAATAGGGCAGCCGACCCCAATCATGGGAATAAGGCTAGGAAGTGTGTTTGTTTTGGACTACCATACTTTCTCTGATGCATTCATCCAGTGGCAGGGTTCTTTGGCCATCACGGAGTTTATCGCTAGAGACGCACCTTGCGTCTTTTGACGTTGTCGTGGCACTTATCTTTAGTTTTGGTCACTTCGAAAAAAACACCACAAGGTGATTGACTTCCTGAACCTTCCACGCTGTGCTGCTGACCGTGTTCGCAATTTCCTGCACAGTAAGGCGCTCCTGGAAATAAGAATGGTAAGCTCACCATCGCATGTTTCAAGTTGATCAAAGTTTGGCAAACATTATATATGCATTGTGCACATTCAGTTGTGTAAGCCCGTGAAAACAATTGTTGAAACGCTAGACAAAGTGTTAAGCGAAAGTTCGCTTGTGTACAATAGGCCGAAAGGTGAGTTGATGAAAGTAATTCGACGTGTATGGTTGATATTTCAGCTGCAACCGGGAAATGCATTTCCACAAATCCTCTTTCAATTTCTTTCCGAAAGATTCTGTTTACTGTGGAGAGTCGGCATTGTGTCTTAATTTGGCAGAATCGGTTTACTAGAAGACATATCAAGAGGACGAGTTCATGTATGTTTTTATATAATGGAATTGTGAAATGGTCACGAATATTTCATTCTTTTGCAGGGTTTCGTTAACTCTTAATTCGGCCGAAGAAATGGAAGTAGTGCTGAGGCATCTAAAGAACCAATATGTAAAGATTGATTTCGATTGCGTGTCATTATGCTCAACTGAAACCGAGATTTTCAGAACGCTTTCACAGAGTTTGTGGATGGAATGACAGTATCTGAGTTTCATCTTCTCCCAAGAGAATATGAAACTATAGATTTGTGAGTTGCATTCCCATTCCTGATTTATGATAACAATTTCAGCAACTTTTGGACTGGAAAAGTGTCTGACTGGAAGCCGAGGTATATTAGAGTAACCGATCTTCCGAGAAACAAAGGTTAGATGAATTGAGATATGTACATTGAGCAAAAAAAAAACACAAAAATCTCAGGATCAGAGGCTTTCTTACTGGAATTAGCCAAGTTGGTCCCCAAGATGTCATGCTGCATTGTAAAAGATTCGTTTTCTCGTGATATTTCGCTGTGATTCATTCGAGAGATATTCATTCGTGGAATACGCCTGCTTTATGTCAGCTCGAACACTTTATCTTCGGCGGATGTTGAGAAAATTGTACAGGTAAAATGATTGAATAAAGAAATCTTCTATTAAGAGAGCGGCTCTGGGAAAATTTACCTTTTCGGTCTTTTAGCGGACATCGCTCCAGGACTTTCGAACCAGACCGCCATACTCACATATGTTGGCGGGCCTTTGACCTTGTTTACGAAACTGATGACGTCACTGGCCGTATTGCGAAATTCGGCGCGCCAGGTGCGCGCGAAGTTTGAAAAGTGCATTTTCGTATCTCTTCAACGGAATGAGCTAGAACCAAAATTTCTTCAGCATTGTGTTTGGGTTGACGTAAGTGCACAGTCGCACTATTGGGATCATTTTTAGGTCGAGTCTGAAACTGATTTTAGGTATCAAAATTTTAGTTTTCTCGAGTTTTCAGTACCGCAACGTCAATTCTGCTAACGCAATGTAGGTATGGGGATGTACCCGAGTCCCTCCTGCATCGATCCCACAACATTTGGAAGAAATCGGAATGGGAGCTTTTTAGCAATGTTAATCTGAATGGTCCGGAGTCAGTTTCTGGACTGCGTAAACTGTTGTTTCCTACGCATTCTTTATGAGATATCTTGAACAAACCAGTCAAATGGTGAGACTATGCCTTCATGCGAATCATCATCACCATAGGAGTCGATTCCGACATCATGAGTTTTTTGGACCATGACCCGGGGTTCATGGTCTCAAGCCCACCCACCACCATGAACCCGGGGTCATGGTCCAAAATGAACCCAAAAAGTCATGATGAAGGAACTTCGGTTACTGTGTACCAATGTGTAGTACACTGACCCAACAATCCACCGTACCCTGTATTACCGTAATCTGGCTATCGCGGAATCATGAACTAACTTTTCAAAACACATTTTCGAAAAAAATTCACAAATTCTCAGCCGAACAATTTATAATTTATTTTCATGTTACAGGGTAATAGTAATGATAAGAGTGTGCCGGGATACTACTCTGCCGAGTTGTAGAGCTTGTCTCAATAATTAATGAGGGAATGAATAAAATAATTTCTGACTGTACGTTTCACGATCTGCGAATATCAAAAGTATAGCAAAACAATGGCACGGTACACTCTTATCATTACTATTACCATGCAACATGAAAATAAATTATAACTTGTTCGGCTGAGAATTTGTGAATTTTGTTCGAAAATGTGTTTTGAAAAGTTAGTTCATGATTCCGCGATAGCCAGATTACGGTAATACAGGGTACGGTGGATTGTTGGGTCACTTTACTACACATTGGTACACAGTAACCGAAGTTCCTTCATCATGACTTTTTGGGTTCATTTTGGGCCATGACCCCGGGTTCATGGTGGTGGGTGGGCTTGAGACCATGAACCCCGGGTCATGGTCCAAAAAACTCATGATGTCGGAATCGACTCCTATGGTGATGATGATTCGCATGAAGGCCTAGTCTCACCATTTGACTGGTTTGTTCAAGATATCTCATAAAGAATGCGTAGGAAACAACAGTTTATGCAGTCCAGAAACTGACTCCGGACCACTCAGATTAACATTGCAAAAAAGCTCCCATTCCGATTTCTTCCAAATGTTGTGGGATCGATGCAGGAGGGACTCGGGTACATCCCCATACCTACATTGCGTTAGCAGAATTGACGTTGCGGTACTGAAAACTCGAAAAAACTAAAATTTTGATACCTAAGATCAGTTTCAGACTCGACCTAAAAATGATCCCAATAGTGCGACTGTGCACTTACGTCAACCCAAACACAATGCTGAAGAAATTTTGGTTCTAGCTTATTCCGTTGAAGAGATACGAAAATGCACTTTTCAAACTTCGCGCGCACCTGGCGCGCCGAATTTCGCAATACGGCCAGTGACGTCATCAGTTTCGTAAACAAGGTCAAAGGCCCCCCAACATATGTGAGTATGGCGGTCTGGTTCGAAAGTCCTGGAGCGATGTCCGGGGGGTGGTAAATTTTTCCAGAGCCGGTCTCTTAATCATCACTCTTCTAGGTTTTTCATCACTTGGAAGACAAATGTTCGTTAATGACTAAAAATCAGCCGGATTTTGACACCAGAATCGGAGAATGCAACGTTAAAATCAATCACATCTTCATTTTGGAAATCTCCCACTTGGAATTTTCGTATTGTTGATCTACAACTATGTTTTTTTACAGCCGTTTGAGTATATTTGAAAATCGATTTCGATCAAGCTGTTTGAAATCAATCTGAATAAAATTGTAATCTATAAAAACAACCACATTCAACTAAGATACGAACAGAAAAAGCAAGGGAATAAGAACAGCGCATATGTATGAAGGGAGCAAGTCCAGTGAGATATGTATTTAGGCTAATTCACCTCGAATATTAGAGAATCTTGCGACGGTTCAAGATCTGATCGAGTCTCGTGGCATCGATCTTCTCACTCACTCTCTATTTGTCACTCCAGACTCCGCCCTCCACATTTTTATCTCTACTCAACAAGCCTCGTCCTAAGTTTTCCTTTCTCTATTGATTTTTTCTCAAAGCGAGAAGCACGCGATGCCGTTGTGGGCTCTTCCAAGGCATGTGTTTTCTCAAATCTCCCATTTTGTGGACAACAACAGTATTCTGCTCATGAGAGAGGTAACAAATCTACTATTTACTCAATCCATTTTTCTGAATTCAAGGTATGCAAATCCTGGAAGGAAGTTATCGATGGACTGGTGCGCACGAGCAAAACAACGGTAACTCGATGCACAGTCTGCTCTATGGTAAGTTTACTTGTGGAGTAGTGACCAGGACATTTTTTGCCCTTGGTTTTTGAGTGACAAAACTTCTCTAGAAGGTTTCTCCTAACTGAGTCTAGTCAGAAACTCTTTCAGAGCTGCCAGTACTATGATCAGAACACTTATCAAGAGGTCGATTTCCACTTCGCTAACCAAAGGCATTGTCTGTTGTGGAAACTCAGCATTGCATCTGAGTTCGGTAGAGATGGATTGCTAAACGATATTTCGAGAGGATTATTGCATGTTCGGATTTTTTTTTTATATATTCGTTGAGTTTTCCGAAACCCTGATTGGCATAATTTTTGCAGAGTTTCGCATTGAACCTGGATTCTGAAGACGAATCGAAAAAGCTGTTTCAACACCTTAAACATTGCAATCTTAATTCCGAAATTGAGTGGTTGATATTGACCAGAGTCTCATTTGAATTTGAAAGAATATTCTCCGAATTTATTGATGGAATGACAGTACCCACTCTTCATTACCATGCAAGTCTTGATGCACAATTCGACTTGTAGGTTTTTGGCTTTATTATACATTTAAAATTGTTTTACGGAATTCTAGCCCTTTTTGGATCACCAAAGTAAGGAAATGGAGGACAAAGTTAGCATGTTTCTGGGACCTTCCAAGAACTGACGGTTGGGCTACTTTTGAAAAGCAACTTTTTCAACAGACTCAAAAGGACTAAAAAACATATTTTAGAATCAGAGACGTTTCTACTGCAATTGGCAAAGGTTGTCCCTCGTTTATCCTTCACTATGGTGGATTACCGAGCGCAGTCGTTTCACATTTCACAATCGTTGATATGCGAGATATTCCGTCACGGAGTCCAGCAATTATTTATCGGAGCGAATACGCTCTCATCGGAGGACACAGAGCGACTTGTGCAGGTAATTTAATTGAATGAGGAATAATTCACACATTTATTTTAGTTTTTCCATCATTTGGGAAAAAAATGTGCGCTGGTCACTGGCAATGAGCAACAATTCGATTCGAGAATCGGAGAAATCACATTGAAGCCTGAGAGACTATTGAAAATATCGCACATGGAATTTGTTCGTTTTTAAACCCCATTCATGTTCAAACGAAATACATCGTACAAAATTTTGTGCACTGTAAATTATCTGTATCGATAACATTGCCAGAAAAATAGTTATGAAATTTAAAAAAAAACACAAATCAGCTTAAAAACATAGCTTTGGTAGACACGAGAGATTATAAAAATTCGAAATGTTGGCGAAATGTTAATCAATATTCAGAAGACTCAATTTTCTTATTTTTTTTCAAAGTATTTCGACTGAGCGAGATCTGGTCTAGCCTAGCGGCATGGATCTTCTCATCTCATCTCATCTTCTCACTCTCGTCTTCCCAAACTCCACCCACGCCTGAAGATTCTCCGTAACCCATTCCATCTTTAGTCCCATGTCCCTGCGTAGTCTCTTCTCTCGCCTCTCCATTTTCAAAAAGAAGAACGAACAACTGGTGCTGCCCCTGCCTCGGAATGCAATCGTCAATATTTGCAACTTCGTGGACACAAAATGTCTTCTGCAAATGAGAGAGGTAATTTATTTGACTATTTCTTTATTCATATTCAATTTTATTTTATGTAAGGTGTGCAAGTCTCTGAAAGGAATCGTGGACGAGCTAGTTGGCACATGTAAAACAACAGTTTCACGATGTACAGTATGCCCAACGTTAAGTTCATTTGTTGAGTGGTAACTCTGACAAAATGTCAACTTTTGTTCCTGATTTTTGATTGACTAACTTATTTAGTTCTCATATTTGACACTAGTCATTCGCACTTTCAGAGCTATCAGTTCGATAATGAGAAATATCAACAAGTCGTATTTAATTTTGATATCGAAAGGCATTGTCTGTTCTGGAAACTCTGCATTGTTTCTGAGTTCGGTAGAGATGGATTGCTAAAAGATGTTTCGATCGGATTATTACATGTTCGTTCAATTTTGTTTTGTTCAGTGACAATCGAAAACTTTTTGCAGAGTTTCAATTTGAATCTGGACTCGAAAGCTGAATCAAAAAAGTTGTTCAAATACCTGAAACGTTGCATTCGTGAATGTGAAATTGAATGGTTGATTTTGTCTGAAATCACAAATGAATTCGAGAAAATATTCTCCGAATTCGTGAGCGGAATGACAGTATCCTCTCTTCAGTTTCATACCCATGCTAATAAACAAGTAGACTAGTAAGTTGCATGTTCAGAAATGACATTTTTATTTAAATTTTTTTTCTTCAAATTTGCAGCCCTCATTGGATCAAACAAGCACGGCGATGGAGGGTTAAGTATGCGACTTTCTGGGATCTACTAAGAAATGAAGGTGAGAAGATATCAGGCAATACAGTTCACATGTGCATCTATTTTTTTCAGAAACTCAGGAATTTTTACTGCAATTGGCCGAGTTGGTGCCTTGTTTATCATTCAGTATGGTGAAAGATTCATCTACAAACAGGAATATTTCGATATCGTTGATCCGTGAGATATTCTGTCGTAGAGTAAGGCTACTGTCTATCGGTGCTAATACTGTTTCATCGGACGATATCGAGAGACTTGTCCAGGTTATTTAAATGCCTAAGGAACCAATATGCTAAAACAATTTTTCTAGTATTTCAATCATTTGGGAAAGAAATGCGCATTAAAAGCTGGTAGTGAGCAAAACTTCGAATCTACTATCGGCGAGTATAGAACAAAACCAGATATGGGCACGTTGGAAATGGCCCACTTGGAGTTTTCATATTTTCAAATTATGCACTAACTTACCAATTCAAAGTATCATGTAACTTAAGAGACCGGCTCGGAGAAAATTCACCATTTTCGCCATTTTGCGGACATTCCGCCAGGACTTTTGATTCGGGCAGCCATACGCGTATATGTTGGAGGGCCTTTGACCTTGTTTACAAAAATGATGACGTCACCGCACGTATTGCGAAATACGGCGCGCCAGGTGCGCGCGAAGTTTGAAAAGTGCATTTTCATATCTTTTCAGCCGAACAAGCTGGAACCAAAATTCCTTGTGCATTGTGTTGGGCTTGCCCTAAATGCACAGGAACACTATGGTGATCATTTTTAGAATGAGTCTGATGACCAATTCTGCACTGAGAAAATCAGTTTTTTCGAGATTTCCCTATCAACGAAGCATTTGGGAGAGCATAAACTAGGTATATGGGTGTGCCCCATGCCCTCCTGCATCGATGTCACCATACACGGAGGAAATTCGTATGACCACTTTTTAGAAAAGTTCATCTGAGTGATCCTGAGTCTGCCTGCAGACGGCTTTATCTGACATTTCCAGCACTGTCTCTTTGAGATTTCTGGAACCAACCACTCACACAGTGTCCGTAGACCATATTGTGAATATTCAGCACCATGGGAGTCGATTCCGCCACCATGACTTTTTCGACCCATGACCCGGGGTTCAAGGTCCCAGAGTGACCCACAACCATGAACCCGGGGTCATGGTCCGAAATATGCCCGAAAAGTCATGGTGTAGGAACTTTAGGTACTATACGCCAATGTGAAGTACAGTAAACCAACAAACCACCGTACCCCGCATTACCGTAATCTGACAGCTCTGGAATCGAGAACTGACTTTTCAAAATACGTTTTCGAAAAAAATCC
>LS499585.1:505009-520180 GCA_900490845.1 Pristionchus japonicus
AGTATGCAAAAGAGTTTCGAAGGATGAAGTCAAGGATTCCTTTCAGATCATTTTTGTGATAGGATCTACCTGTTGTACTTGAGTTATTCCGATCGTATCTCACATTCATTCCGTGAACCACGATGTAATCCGATCCAGCGTTTTTGAACATTAGGTCGAATAGGTAAAATAGTTTTTCTTTAACAACATTGTGTGGAAGTCGGCAAAAGAGGTCATTGACACGCTAGTGAGCACGCGTAAAACGACTGTCCAATCGTTAACGGCTTTCTAAAAAGTAAATTTCTAGAATTCTTCTGAGCAATTTGAGAGATATTTCAGGATTACATGAACAAGTTTAGCAAACAAAAATTACGCTTTGAATTCGTAAGCGAAAAGGACTGTATTTTGTGGAAAATCTGTATCCTTCAGTTCAAAAGACTACACTTAATCAGAACTTATCCATACTCAGAAAATATAGTTAAGTTGTTGATCTAGGTATGCTAATGATTATTTGATTCAGACAATTTGCGTTCGGCTTGATTCGTTTGATGAATTCAGTCAGTTCTTCGAACATCTAAACAAGCACGTTCAAAAAGCTGAATTCATTGTGATTTTTTTGGATAGGCTCAGTTCAGATATTTCCATAGTCCTTTGCGATTTTATTTACGGAGTATTCCTACGGAAAGTAGCGTTCAGTGCAAGAAAAGACCAAATTGTGGATTGGTACGTGAACTTCATTACGCTTGTTAGAAACACATTTTTGTTTTTTTCTCTCTCTATTGCAGTGATTATTGGATCAAAAAGGTACAAACGTGGAAGTTGCAGTGGGTCACAATTTTTAATCTTCCAAAAAATAATGGTGAGAAATAACATGAACTAGAGCAAGTAATACGACTTTTTTCAAGAATCTGTCGCATTCTTGTTCCAACTAGCCGATCTGGTTCTGAATCTGACGATTGGATTGGTACCTAGAAAGATCGAACTCTCAATCGTGCGTGAGATACTGAATCGCCGTTGTCGACGATTTTATAGCTTCAACAACAGCGTTCTCTCACTTGAGGATACCGAAAAGTTAATGCAGGTACAAACTATTATGAAGAATAATTCAAAGCATTGTTCAATTCAGAGTTTTCACCACACGGAGAAAAAGTTTCGTTATCAAGTGATCACTAGTCATTTCGAGACAACAGCAGAAGAAATTATTGGCCATTGGAAAGCGAGAATGAGCAGAAGCGGCACAATCACCGTCTCTCATATGGAAATTGATGATTGGGAATGAACTGTTTGAATTAAAAGAATCAACCAATAATCAGCAAATCAATATTCTCGATATTATATTCCAATGACGTTTTTGTATTCTTGCATAATTTAGAAACTCTTTCAGTGCTATGTTTATGTCAGCACTATGTCCACTATTTCAGTCAATAAAATGTTGAAACTATTATGAAATCTCAATTTTACATCTGCCTTCGAAATTGCGTGAAATGGCGTATCTCAAAAGTGAGAAGAATTTGTTAGAGCCTAAGCTGTCCGAAGTTTGTAGAATACCCAGTGGAGTCACTATTTAATATATGCCTCTTATCCATGCGCGTCGTTCACAAATTCAAACTCTTTTGAAGAAGCCAATTCGTGATTTGTTTTCCCTCCTTCATTCATTCATCGAGCTTAATTTCGGAACGATGCCGTTCAATATCTTGAGTCTTTCCCGGAGTGCGATCGAGAATATCTGCCATCTGTTAGACGATGCAACTCTTCTACATGCGCGAGAGGTTAAGCTAGTCTAATGACAGTTTCTTGTCGCTAATCCCAATTTCAGTTGTGCAAGTCCTCAAAAGGGATTGTTGACACGCTTGTGAGCACTCGTGAATCGAAAGTTGAATTCCTTACGGTGTCTGAACCAGTAAGTATAGGCATTCCATATTTGAACTACTTTTCAGTGTCTTTTCAGAAAGTTGCTCATCCTCATTCTGAGCGACGAGTCTACCTTCAATTCAAACATGAGAGAGACTGTATTCTATGGAAGTTTTGCATTGTTAGAAAATTCGGAAGGCTTGAATTATTTCGAATTTATTGTATCGAGGATAATAAGGTTAGATTATTCTCTTAGTCCATTTCGAAGATTTTGCTATTCAGATAATTAACGTTGAGTTTAAATCGTCGGCAGATGTGATGGACTTCGTGAAATATTTGAAACAACACGTTGAAAGAGCTCAATTTGGCCAGGTTCAGCTTACTGCATTGAGATCAGAAGTCTGGAAAGACATCACTGGCTTT
Organism: Pristionchus japonicus; assembly: GCA_900490845.1. Classification (NCBI taxonomy): domain Eukaryota; kingdom Metazoa; phylum Nematoda; class Chromadorea; order Rhabditida; family Neodiplogasteridae; genus Pristionchus; species Pristionchus japonicus. The sequence goes on from LS499585.1 coordinate 507,263, forward strand.
CTTGACGGAAAATCCATGGAGAATTTCGTGTTCATCGCTAGAGAGGATGAGGATGTCGAATAGTAAGTTGATTATTTATTAAAACCAATCAACCCAATTTGTCCACAAATAGCGCTCATTTGATAAAAAAAATACGGAAATGGAAATTGAATGGGGCTCACTTCGATGAAATCCCGAGAACTAAAGGTGGTGCTGCACCTAGGCGAACAATCAACCTACCATTCTAGAATCAGTCGATTTCCTGTTTCAACTGGCGGATATGCTCCCTCTCGTAACGTTCGCTATGAGAAACGAATCAACAAACCCTCAGATTTTCCCTTATTCGGTTGTCCGTCAGATTCTGAATCGAAAATGTGACCACGTCGGCGTTTATTATGAAAAATTATTCTCAATTGATATGGCCGAAAAGCTAATGAAGGTGGGGCACAAATTAGGGACAAATGCAATGATTAATTCAGATGTTACACCATATTGATAGAAAGTTGAAGATTGATTCAATATCGGATGAAACAGTTGAAATGGAGCAAACAGTCGGAAATTATCGAGTTAAGATGGATGATTGTGGCACATTCGTCGCATATCATATGGAAGTGATGCTCGATAGTTTATATGATTGATAGTTACGAATGATTTTCTGTTCTATCGTTGTGTAAAATTTGAACTTCTTTGTGTACTTTTACCTATCATACACCTATATAACGCAGAGGTGTCCGTGCGTGCGTCCGTCTGTGCGTCCGTCCGTGTGTCCACCAATTGCGAAATACACGTAAACAACTTTCGTAACACGCGTGCCTCTCCTCAGGATTGCGAAATATTGCGAAATAGAAGGCTCGCGAAAGGGGGAAGGGAGGAGAGGGGGATTCTCGAATATTCTCAGGGAGCACCGGGCATGCCGAAGGCATGCAGGACCCTTCTGGTAATAACATATTAATCCTTCTTCATTTCATCTATTATTTTCGTATGACGCTGACAAAGGAGCAATTTTATCGATTCTTTAGCGTCGTTTCCAAATAAAACTTTTGTCAATGTTTAGACGCGAACCTATATGTTTACACAAAGCCTTTTAATTTTCTTTCTTATTCCCAAAGTGGCGCTATTTCTAAAATCCTTCACGGGAGTAGGCGAACAATGTCGGTCAATTTACTGAGCCTTCCCCAGAATTGTACTATTAAATTCTTCCATTTACTGGATATTTCGACTCTTCTGCGCATGAGAGAGGTGAAGTTGCACTTCCTCTGTTGTATGTTACATAATATGTTTTATTTCATATTATTTTCATATTCATATTGTTTCATATTACGTTTCATTGCCTAGGTGTCCACCGCGACTAATTTGATTGTCGACAAATTGATCACCACTCGGACAACGACAATTCGTTGCTTTTCGGTGTTTCCTACAGTGAGTTTATAATGACAAATCAATCTAAAAACGGGCGCAAATGATGCAGGTCAATTCAACAACTGAACAAGAGCTGTATTTTGACTTCAATGTGGAAAAAGACTATATGCTGTGGAAAATATGTATTGCAAAGTACGCGCGACTAAATAGAGGAATTTACAACCGTCGGGTCACGAATAAAAATGTTAGGAAATATTCAAAATTTTGAGCTCAATTTGGTTACTACTTCACTTCAGATGATCCGTTTGAAGTTTGACACAACAGATGAATTCAGAAAGTTTGCCGCATATTTGAGCAGGAAAGTTCAAAGATCAGATTTCTGCGAATTACATTTGGACAACGTCAGTTCAGAGATGTGTAGAATCGCATCTGCTTTTGTTGACAGAAGAACCCTCGTCAAATTCTTCATACAATCATCAAGTAGACACGATTTCGTAGACTAGTAAGTTTAAGAGTCATTGCATTCATATTCTGGAATTGCAGCGCTCATTGGATTAAGAAATTGAAGGAATGGAACGTACAAGTGGCCAGTCTACGTACAAGTGGCCATCTTCCGAGAGAAAAAGGTTATTTTGATTTCATTTTCAAAAAATTCAATTGCTTTTGAGAATATTTCACTTTCTTGTTGCAACTTGCCGATCTGGTGTCACATCTGAAATTTGGAATTGATGGAAATCTTGAACATCTCTCTTTCTTGCGTGAGATTCTTAATCGAAAATGTCGATACCTCACTATATTTGATGGAACAGTTCGCACAGTCGCTGAAGCGGAACAACTCATGCAGGTTCCTTTGCATATTTTGCAAAGATTGATGAGAATAGTTCGATGAAATATCAACAAAATTTAGATTTGCCTCCATACTGATGAGAAATTGTGGTTTGAGATCAGCGCCGGTGACATTGAACTTGAACAAACAGTTGGAATGTACAAAGTGGAAATTGAGGGTCATTACCGACTTCTCATCTCTCATTTGGAAGTGAATGCGTGAAATTCGAATTGTGAATTGCCTTTATTGATCTTTTCTTTGGCAGGCATTTTACAACTGTTAAAAATTTGTGTATTCGTTTGATTGTAAATAACTAAGTACAGATGAAAAAATCAACATCGCCTTATTGTAGTAATTCATTGTTTGAGAACGGCTCGTAGGGGCTGTAGCATCAAACAGTGATTCTGAGTAATGCAAGCTCGGTCGTGATCCCACAACTAATCCGAACTTTCTCGAGCTGAATCTCACACAATTGCGAAAAAAACCTAGTGGATACGCTCTTGGAAATTTCATGTGTCTACTGTAGTGTTTATGAGCGCGATCCTCTCATTTGAAAGCCAGGGGAGAGAGCGAAGCGTCGTTTTTTCTTGTGCGTCTGCATTCATTCTATACTTTCTACGTTTCTGTCATAACTGCTAACACATCAACCAAAACACTGTGATGATACAGTTGTTGAGCCTTCCTCCGAATGCGATTGATAAAGTGTGCCACATGCTGGATAATAAAGCGCTTCTAAGCTTGAGAGAGGTAAAGTTTGCTATTATTATGCATTTCGCAAATATACTTTAGCTGTGCAAAACTACAAAGAACGTCGTTGACTTATTGATACGAACCCGTGAAACGACTTTCCGCTTCTTCAAAGTTTCAACAATGGTTAATGTTGTTAATGGTTTATGATTCACATTAATTTATCGTTTTTTTTAGGAAAACTGTACAGAGCATACGTTTTATATGGAATTCAACAATCAAAGAGACTGTATTCTATGGAGATTTTGTATTGTTAAAGAGTTCGGACGACTAGAGTTACTTTTTATTTCAAATACGGTTAGATTATTCGCATTCTCGGATAAAAATCTGTTTTCAAGGTAATCAACTTTAAACTGTCGACAGGAGAAGTGAGAAAACTGTTCAAACATCTGAACCAACATGACAAAAGAGCTCAATTTCGTTCGATTGAATATCACGGCGTCACCTCTGAAGTTTGGAAATTGAGCTCTGATTATCTTGACGGCAAGCCCGTACGGAGTGTTGTGTTCAATGCCATTAAAAACGAAGCTATGGACTTGTAAGCATCAATTTCTTTTCAGTCTGCTTCAGTCAGTCTTTCTGTTTGTCTGGAAAAAAATATCTCTGATTTCGTTACAGCGCACATTGGATTGATAAAGTGAAAAACTGGAAGCTGGACCACGCCCAGTTTTATGATCTTCCAAGAACTAAAGGTGAGCATGATTGAAATGCAATGATAAAAATTAAAACTTTCTAGAATCGGTGAATTTCTTGTTGAAATTAGCCGACTTGGTATCAGTTCTGATGTTTGGTCTGGTAAATGAATCGACTCCCCAAAGTGTTCCTCTACCTATAATTTATGAGATTTTGAACAGAAAGTGTGAATGCCTTGGCATTTATGATGACATGTATCACTCGCTTTCGGACGTCGAAAATTTTGTTCAGGTACGCGCTTGTGGTAGGGATGCGAGTTCGGTATCGGTATTACGGCGTATTTATTCCCTCCCTCCCTCTCATTTCGCGGATCCGCGAGAGAAGAAAGGGGGAGATGCAAATGATCAGCGGATCCGCTAGAGAAGGGGAGAAATGAGCGGATCCGCTGTTTTGAGCGGATTTGCATCTCCCTCGCTCTCCCTTTCATTCCCTCTCTCTCCCCTCACTTTCGATTGGCGGATTCGCAAAAATCAGCGGATCCGCTGTCCATTCTCCTTCCCCTCTCTCTCCCCTCGCGGATCCGCAAGATGAGAGGGAGGGAGGGAATAAAGACGCCGTAATACCGATACCCATCTCTTATCCGCAACCCTAGCTTGTGGTATTTGTTTTAGTTCAATGTAATACTTTAAGAGTTTTCATCATATTGGCAAAAAAGTATGGTTCGCAGCAAGGTGTGAAGAGCAACCAATGAAGCGAACAGTGGGAAGCTACACAGTGAAAATGAGTCCTTTCGGTGTAATTTACATTAAGGAAAATTATTTATCACGTTAAGATACAAATATGAAGCGTGCGCTCTTGGTCTTTATTGTACAATGATCTCAGCAAATAATTATTTAATATTTTCCAACATTTTTTTGTCAAATATGATAAACGTGCTGCCAATTGAAAATAAAAAGTCAAATGAAACATCAATTGAAGAAATTTTTCTGATTTCCTCTAATAGTTCTGGACGAAGCGTAATATACAATCATTGTCATTCATAAGTCATTCTCTCGAAAAAGAGATGTCAGTTCTTCAATCGGATCAATCGCTTATACTGTGCGCGTTTGAAACCGTTCAGAGCAAATTTAAAAAAAAGGGTTTTTCCAAGTATAAAGTTCCTATTTTTATCTTTCTCTTTTTGCATTCATTTCTCAATTTACCTATGAGCGTCGTTCGCTCATTCAAACGGTACTCTGAGGCGTCATGTTCGTGCATTAGTTAGAAAGCTAATTCTTTTTCAAAAACATAGGACTGATCCTACGACCTAACGCTATGCAAATCGATTTAATCACCCTTCCTCGTATCGCTGTTGTGAATATTTGCCATATTTTGGATAATGAGACTCTTCTACGAGTGAGAGAGGTGATTCTTCTGCAGATTTAGATATTTTTTTAAAAGATAATTCATTTCCAGTTGAATAAGTGGACCAAAGAGATTGTGGACTTGCTAATAAGAACACGTACAACGATAGTTCAATTTTGCGGTGTTGTACCAACTGTAAGCAGATCGAGTGTTTCAATTAATTTGTACGACCGTTTCAGGGAGGAGGCTATTCAGCGCATAAGATATTGTATGAATTCAAGAGTCAACGAGATTGTATTCTATGGAAACTTTGCATTGTCAAAAAATTCGGACGACTTGAATTAATTCGCATTGGTTGCATTCAAGATAATATGGTTGGATAATTGAAATTCCCTCAGCTCAAGTTGTTCTTCAGATAATCAACGTCAAATTTGGATCTTCCGAGGGAGTTAACAATTTCCTCAAATATCTGAACATGCACACTGCAAGAGTTCAATTTGAACAAATTGATTTAGAATGCATCAGTTCTGAGATTGCGAGCTTCTTCTCCCATTTCTTGGACAACAAAGCCATGAAGCGATTCGTGTTCACTGCAAGAGCAAACGAAGTAATCGACTTGTTAGTGCATATTTCATCCATTCAGTATGATGGTCTGTTTAAGCGAATTTTGGATTGAAAAAGTAAGAATGTGGAAAGTGGAATACGCGCAGTTTTTCGCTCTGCCCAGATGCAAAGGATATAACATTCAGCAACGAAATTTATGAAATGAAACGACCGAACATTTCTAGAAATGTGTTCATCTTGGAATCTTTGATGATTTTAATTGCTCAGTTTCGGACGTCGAAAATTTTGTTCAGGTGTTTCATCAAAATTTAATGATATAATCAGGTTTTTTTTAGATTTTTCACCATAATGAGAAAAATTTGTCGTTGGGCACTTTGAGTGAGGAGAAGCCAATGAATGGAACTGTCGGAATTTACAATGTGAACTTTGACGGCCGTGCTGTGGTTAATATCGTCAGAGAATCGTCAAAGAGGTCACTACTTATTTGAATTTTTTTGCTCTATTCTATTTTCTAAGAAGCTATGTTTTCGAATGTGTTCAATAAAACGCGTCGAGCAATTATTTCGACAAATTTCGGCTCCCTCTTCCCTGATTATTCGTTCATGCTTCCTCTGTTTATTCATTTCTTGTGGAGATTCTGTCGTTCAATAACATCATTCTGTATTAATCCGCAACTCATCAACGCTTCCTTCCATTAGTTCGTTCTGATTTCTCCCTCTCACTTTACCATCTTTGGCACTACACAAGACTTTGAGAGCAACTCAGACGATATTGTGAAATAGTTCTCATCGGACCTAGTGACCCCTCGGCCCTTCCTCCTCTTGGTGACCACATCACTTTCCGAAAGGCTACATGGTTGAATGGAAGGTATGCAGAGAAGATAAGACTATGTTACTCTACGAACAGAATAATACATGCACTCTAGCAAGTTACCTTCACTCTTCCATCTCTCCCTCTGTTCTACTCTGGTATCTTATCCTCTTTGTCCTCATTCTCTTCCATAAACAACTTCCTTATCAGTCCTATCTATACTCCTCCTCCTCCCTCCACTCCTCCACTGCCAACTCCTCTTCTTCCTCCTCCTCTTTATCTGTCCTATCAAACCTAATCAATCGACATACACAGAGCGATCTGTCTCAGCCTCTCTCCTTCTCCTTCTTCATACCTCTTATCTATCCAATCTGTCCTATCAATCAATCGACATACACAATAGTCAGAGGCTGTTCCTTTGCAAGGCGATCGGGCAGATCGGGGGGAGGGTCGCTCTCTCCCTCCCTCTCCTCCTTCTTCATTTGCTGTATCTACCAACTCCTCCCTCTACTCCTTCTCCTGCTCCCTTCTTCACATTATCTATAGATCAAAAGACAATATAACCTCCCTCTCTCTATCCTCCTCTCGCCTTCTTAGTCCACTTCTCGCAACATTCTCACACTCTATCTAATCTGATCGGCCTATCTGGTCGAGATAGCACGGATATTGGAGAGACCGACCCTCCCCCTGCTCGCCCCGATCGCCTCTCAAAGGAACAGCCTCTACCTATGACAGGGCGAGAGAGCAGGGGGGAGGAGAGAGTGCAGCTCCTCCCCTCCTCCCTCTCTTCCCTCTGGAGGGAGCAGCCAGTCCATCATTGTGTCATTCGACCAGGCGCGCGGCCTCGCAAGAGGTGCGCGGTTTGAACCTCTCCATCGACCATCTCTTATTCTTGTTCTGTCCTACCGTAGACTTTCAAATGGAACTAGGCATCAGCGTTCACTCTCCTCACTTTGCGTTCTCTCTAGTGAGGCGCGTGGTTCATTTTACTATTACTTAGGTCCTTTTGAAAGTCGATCCGTCGATCCGACCGCACATAGTGTGTGAAGCATAGGCGATCTCATCCGTGTCATTCTTACGGTTTGAACCACTTCGCCTTCTTATTCTGCTCCGTATTGTCTGGCCGAGTGTGTTTCAGAGAGACCCTCGCTCCGTCAAGCAGTGAGGGGGACGAATGCCTCTTTCTGCTTCCCTCTCCCTACTCGTGCAAATCATATGTAGAAACAACGGCCTTTCTTCAGCTATGTTGACCCATGACCAAATCCTCCTTTCTTCTCTTCAGTGCTAATATCTTTAGTGTTGCCCGGGCGAGAGAGCAGGGGGAATTGAGAGTGCAGCTCCTCCCTCTCTTCCCTATCCTCCCTCTGGAAGGAGCAGCCAGTCCATCATTGTGTCATTCGACCAGGCGCTCGGCCTCGCGATAGGTGTTCGGTTTAACCGCTCCATCGACCATCTCTGTCTTGCTCTGTTTCATAGAGTGGGCGCCTCGGCGGTTTGGGCGGTTCTCTCCCCACTCCTCTTTCATCTCGGCCCCATATTGCCGTACTAGTTTTGCTAGCACTACTGTCATACTGTATGTGTGATGCAGAGACAACCCCTCGCTCCGGCAAGCAGTAAAGGAGACAAAGGCGTCTTTCTGCCTTCCCTTTCCTCGTTCGCGCGGCTCAGATCATATGCCGAAACAACGGCCTTTCTTCAGCTATGTTGACCCCATGACCGAATGTTTTGCACAACAGTCCTTGTTTCTACACCTCTTTTCTTTTCCTCGAAGCTAACATCTGGGATGTTGCCTCTTTCCTCTACTTCCTCCAAGAATAATAACTAATTAACAAGGTCTCTCGATCACTCATTGATCCATCGAACTAATGATCTGCTGGTTATGGCCAGTGAACCTCCTTTATTGCCTGCACTTTCCAAATGATGGGAGGGTACTGTTGGATCCCATTTCACTAGGCCACAGTACCCCCGATCGAATTGCCATCACTCAGTGGATATGGACATCCGCTGTCGATCACGTTGGCCTCACTATTACCTAAGTTTCTCCATCGGATGACACTCCCCTGCCCTCCTTCTCATCTTACCATCACTGACTATCTGTCCATCGCCCCATCCAGCTATTCAATTTCTCTGTAGCATAAACTCTTCTCTGGGATGACCCTCCCCTCGCCTCCTCCACTTGTCATTCCTCCCTGTATCTTCTCATCCTCTGCCCTCTGCCCATTGCACCATCAAGATATTGCATAATGCTTTAGTTTTTTATGGTGTGACCCTCCCCACTCCTTCTTTTGCTGCCCCACTTGTCGCCCCCATCTCTCCTCCAACCCTGCTGGCCCATCTTGCCTGTCGCCCGAATCTACTTTTTCCTCCGGGTCATCCCCCCTTCTCCCCCCCCCCCTAATCTCTCTCCCTCTCCCCCTACGTGAGTTCCTTGCGCAGCCGTGTTCACTGTCCATAAATATTCAGCCTCTCTCCTCTCTCTAGCTAGAGAGAGGCGAGAGACTGTGTGATCTGGAGAGAGTCAGATGATTCGATGAGTATGGGGAGAGAGAGAGAAAGGGGGAGAGAGAACTTGTGAACGCAGCGATCGGATAAGAGACATGACTAGGGAGAGGCGAGGTGAGGAACAGAACGTGCAAAGCAGAGTTTAGTCATTCCCATGCTGCCTTTCGCGCCTAAGTCGCCGTTTGAACACCCGATCGGGTCAGAGACAGGGAGAGAAGCGGTCAGAGCAGCTAGAGAGGGGGGGGGAGCGAACTTGTGAACGGACCGTTCGGGTCGGGTTAGAGAGACAGAGAGAGCGAGGGGGAGAAAGCAAGGGAGATAAAAGTTGTGTGCGGCTATTCCTTCGCGCCTATCTTGCCATTTGAAAAGCCGATCGGGTCAGAGGGCGCGCGCGATTGTTCCTTTGAACCTTTGCTGTTCAAAACTATCTTGTTGTTTTTCATTCACACGGTTTCGTAAACCAATTACCCAAATTGAAGGTACTGTTAATCCCGACTTGCGAAACGCACAATCATCTACTATCATATCTGATTCTGTCGTCACTCAACATCATCCTCGTAGATCGACTCTTCAATCCCTTCTCTACACAAGTAAGTTACAATCGTTTGTTCTGATTCGTTTCCATTTATCTTCTTGTCAGGAACTCATCTGATCTCCTTTCCAACCGACTCGATCGACTCAATCGATCTATCGATCATCTCCAATCAGTCAACAATCGGTCTTCAAGTAAGTCCTGTCTTATAAGGATTGTATGCATTGTCTTATCTTGTGTTATCATTCATCAGTCTTATTCTTATTCTCTGTTATCAGTCTTATCAGGAAGACGATTGTTCCCTTATCAGGACCTCCATCCGATCTCCACCCAGCCATGATCTCCGGTGCTGCCTCCACTTCGGCCTCCTTGCCCTACGTGTCTCCGTCCTTGATACCGTACGCCCCTCCCTCATCCACTACGGCCGCTCCTTCGATCAAGAAGTGAGTTTTAAGTTAGTTAATGCGGAGAATGTGCTTCTCGTCTCTCTCATTAACAAGAGACGAGAGACAATGTGATATGGAGAGAGTCAGACGAGTACAAGCTGCCAGAGAGAGAGTGACGATAGGGAGATACTCGTTCGATGGTCTTTGTAGCAAGTTTTGCAAACGGATCCTAGGTTCCTCACCACCTACAATTTGAATTTCGCCAATCAGTAAAACAAGAACCTGTTCCAGGACCAAGAAGAAGGGCGGGGTCGGGTATGGCAGGAAGAAGTCGTCCTCTCGCGCGACCGCCTCCGAGGATGAGGTGCCCTGCAGGGCATGCAATCCGAAGAATCCCGATCACGCCTCGTAAGTTTCATTGCACGTTGTTGCATTATACTCGAATTCGTCGATCATAGCGAAACATATCGACGGATTTGATTTGATCTATTAGATTAACTCCTCAAGAACCCCGATATCGCCACGTGAAACTTATCCGTAGATGACATGGAATCAACGATGTTTATATCATTTTGCTTGTTATGCAGTGACAATCAAAGCGACGAAAAATTGATAGACTGATTAAAGATTGATTAAGGTACCCCAAGGAGATTCGGAAGAAGCTCAACGTCGACGAGTTCCAATGGGAGGGCATCTACTGCGACCATTGCCTTGCGTTCTACCACACGGGGTGAGTGAAATGTTTCCTTGCTTCGGGTTCAAGCCACTCACGCATACTGCTTAAGATGGATTAGCTGGAAAACGTATTAGAATGAGCATGAATATGCTTCATAACTAGTCATATCAACTAGTCATATTATGCAATATTTGGATGAACGATTGAGTTCCCGGACTGTAACAATCTTCGTTTTGCAGCTGCGTCGGGCTAGAACCGTACGAGACGCAGCTGATCGAGCAGTTCTTCTGTTCCACCTGCCAGCCAACCAAGGGCCCGTCCACAGGTAGACCCCTCCCTACCTCCCTCCTCTCTCGGTTTGGCAACGCGATACTCGGTGGTCGATCAGTTGATAGCATCTCCTGTTTTAGACTCTCACTATGATCTCACAATAATAATTTTTTTGCAGCCAAGCCAGTGATCTGCCCGCACCGTCTCGAGTTCGGCAGCCGCGATCCCGAGGAGGCCAATGCGCCCACCCAGGTATGAAACACATTTGTAAATATAGCAACGTCTGAACTCAGTGAATCAAGAATTATAAGAATTACAAAAGAAAAATAAAGAAAAAATTGTGAAATATTAAAATCTTCACAGGTCGGCACCCAAAAGTGGATGGAACAAGACTTCCCCGCCATCGACATCCCTCTTCCGTGAGTTGTTGCAAGTTTTGTTTGACGAATCTCAACTTCAATCATTCTTGACAGCCCATAGCATATTGTATTCGTAAACAAAATAGAATCGCGAGTACGATTTCTTGACAGCTTGTGGTTAGCCAAAGAGGAAAGTGTGAAACACATCTCTCACTTCAGTCCCCGCAACATGAAGGGCGAGTACCGCATCTTCGACATCCGAGACGGCACCGACTTCATGCGTCGGTTCAATCGAGATGAGGAGTGGCGGGACGTGAGTTCTTTGATCACTCCTCCATTATCAGGCCCGTTCATCGCTCTCAGAGCATTCTGCTGCGTTTTCCAATGTTGCTACGTATAAAAAAAGTCCAGTTTTTGCATTTGAAAGTCCTGAAAAAGCTGTGGACGAAGAGGACGAAGACATTCCAGGTCTACCTCATCAAGTCCAAGCGAGGACTGGGCCTGCAGATGCCGCCTCCGGGCTTCGGCATCGACGAAGCCATCGAGATTCTGGGTAAGAGTTCGAAATATGGGTAGGCGCCTCTTCATCTCGCACACTCTTCGCCGATTCAGGCACTCTTCTGGGGAACTAGAAAAGTACCAGGCTGTAAAAAAATTTAACGGTCGCTGGTTCACTATCGCCGGCCAGACAAAGGAAGAGACTGTGAAACACAATCCTGAGAAGTGACATTCCTTGTTCAGGCGCGGCGACCTTCGTGGACACGGTGGACGTCCACACACAGAAGAGTGACCGGATGAGCCTGGGACGGTACAAGTGCGTTTTACTGTCTTCGTATTCTTAGACTTTGTGGCCGCCTAGCAGCAATGCAAATCAGTACGAATGTGTTTGAATCGGTAATCAGTAAATCTGTGCTAATTATGACTAGTCATTTCGTTTCAGGGAGCTCCTCAACAGTCCCGTTCGCCCTCGTCTGTACAACATCCTCTCGTTGGAGGTGTCCTACAACAAGAGGTGAGCTTATCACAAATGTGTGCTTTCACGTTCTCGTCTCTCGTTTCGTGCTGGGGTGTGGGCAAGAAATAAACTAATCGAGAATTGGCACTTCTCTGTTTTTTTACCCGGGCTATTCTCACAGCGTATTCTATCCCCACCATTGTCATTCTCACTCTTGCGCGCAATCAGAGCGGTCGCAGCACGGGACAAATAACAGAGAAGTTCCTGAGAATTCACTTGCAGCTTCGCCCAGATGATCACTCCGCCCACCCTCTACTCCGAGCTGTCCCTCGCCGAGAAGTACCTCGACAGTGAGTTTTGTTTGCAACAAGCATTCACAACTTCTATCATAACGTTCTGACAATGAGGGGAAGGGTGTCATATGAAACGGTGCAAAATTGATGGTAAAATGTATAGAACCATCAGGTCCCACAAGTTTTCCATAAAAGATCTACATTCGCTGCTTTTCAGAGCTCTCGGGTGTCTACCACGTCGAGAGATTCTGCCTCTTCTCGATGGGCGGCTCCTTCACCGACTTCCACATCGACTTCGGAGGAAGCTCGGTGTGGTACCATGTCCACTCGGTGAGATTTGAGTTTCATTCAGGGAGTCATTTAGCAGAAGCCCTTCAAAGTGCAAAGTTTTATAGTGCATTTGACCTAGATAGTGATGTCAGCGTGTAAAGCTTGCTACAATTTCGAATGTTCCCATTGAGTTTCACGAATTTTCGCATGAAACTCTTATGTGGGAGCCTAATTGGTGTAGCTAAATGGGGATTAGTGGGTTACATCCCTAGGATGCATTGGCGCAGCAACCCTACGTGCGAGAGATATAGGAGAGATGATAATGTTACTTCCCGATAACTCTGCATCCTAACCCGATATGATTTGATATTGATAGATCCCCTGGCTAACCCACTTTACGGGATGTTCAAGCC
>LS499585.1:539554-560807 GCA_900490845.1 Pristionchus japonicus
CATAGGATTCTACAGGATTCCGTGCTCAACAGGTGCGATATCTGTTTCACAACATTTTCCACATATTAATTTTCAGTTTGGTTCAAATTCCTGATTCAAGTAGCTGAGATAGTGGAAAGACTGATAATATCGATGCCTGATCAATCGGACATTCCTGCTTCGTTTGTCATAACATTGCTGAGAATGCGTTGCAACGATTACACTGTATATGGGAGGATAAAATGTTCACTCGAGTATATTGAACAATTGGTTAAGGTGAAGCAATGCTTGTGATTAATCAAATAATTATTTTTTTCCAGTCGTTTCATCACATGAAGAAAAGTCTGCTTTTCAATACTTCTTCAGAAATGCGCGCGATACAAACTCATATTGGAGAATATAGAATCTGCAAAGACCGGGGAGGTGCTCTATTGATACACCATTTAGATTTTTTCGCTTGATCTCGCATCGTTTTCTTACATTCGGAACAAATTCATTGTTCCGAATAAATCGTTTTGGAATAAAACGATCCTGTATTCATATCTCAAAAGGCAGCCAGAATTAAGATTTATTTCACTTTTCTTTTTCGGTAAATGAAAATTGTCATTCTCTGAAGTACTCAAATTCAAAGAATCGGCTATTTGTACGACCAATTAACCCAGTGGAGTAGCTTTCCTTGCTTCCTTTATACTTGCTGTCGATCATGCTCCTGATAACCGAGTCAGATTCACATTGAATTCACAAAGTCCCTGCCCTTTGCACACATTCGCAGACTATTACAAGAGGATGTCCGAGCAGCCCAGGATGAATCCCCTTTATCCACCATCAATCATCTCTCGTGTTTGCACATTTCTGCACGCCTATTCCCTGCTGCGAATGAGAGAGGTGAATGTTTTGACGAAGGGAAACATGTATCTTATGTAATTATGTTATATTTTAGGTTAGCAAATCAACAAAGATCATCGTCGAAAATTCAGCAAGCAACCGAGCAACGACTATTAAATTTATTCATTTTTCTCCTTCTAAAGAAGTGAGTGCAGACTGTATGTTTGAGCTTCTACCTGCAAAAATTGAAAACCAAACATTGTAAATTTTCAGAATGATGAAAAAATACGAGTTGCCTTCCTCATATCCGATGGCGAAATCTACTGGAGAATTTATGTTGTTTCAGCATTGAATAAACTCAACATTCTTTTGTCGCATGCGAGAGATTGTTTCTCATCTCAAGTTGGTTTAGAATTACACATTTGCAGTGGCGAAAGTTAATAGTTCGTTTTCAGACAATCACTCTCTGCCTAGACTGGACAGATGCAACTAACCTTCTTGAACATCTCAAACCTATTTTGAACCGTGCATCTTTTTGCAGCGACTCTAACTCAATTTTGCTGGGTTTCCTGGACAACGCACGCATACTTCAGCTCTGCTCAAATTTTCTAGAAACAACAATAGTTCCGAAAGTCAGGTTTTGTTCAAGCGAAGAACAATCTCATTGCACACCCTTGTAAGTTATGCACAATCAATTGTTCATCTTCAAAGACACTTTTTGAGAAAGTGAAAATATGCTTGGCAAAGTTGAAAAAATCGATCCGGTCCAAAACTCGTGTACAGGTAGTGCCCCTCGAGTGTAGATCACGTGCAGCTTTTGGAATCACCAGGGTCGCTCTCCGCCAAATGGCGTTGATGGCGACAAACTACCGTAACCTAACCGACTTTGCGCATACGCAATCGTTTCAAACGCGCAAGTGCGCAAACAGTGCACAAAATTCTGGAGGTAATGCACACCAAGTCTCATCCCAATCGCTTTCAAACACGACGAGAAATTTCGATTTTTCCAAAAAAATATTCCGTAGTTAAATTGCAGCACGCTGGGGAGTTATGATAACTCGCTTTTTTATTTCATCAATCGAAAGATAAACTATCCACCTTGCTTCCATTCGAAAACGAAGGAAATTTAAAAATACAAAATGACTCGATTTTGGCAAAGAAGGCGCAAAATTTGAAATAAAATCAGTTCTTGATAAGGTTCTCGAACTTTCGTTACCGTAACTGAAAACGATCAAAACTATCTGTTCAACAACGCAGCCTTTTTTTTTGCTTTTCTATATTACTTTTAGAACTGAAAAACAATGGCTCTTTTCTCATTATTTTCAGCTTTTCTGGTTCTCTTGAAAGGTGTAAAATATAGTCAGTTCACGATACTTTGCCCTATCGTGAACTGATTTTATTTCAAATTTTGCGCCTTCTTTGCCAAAATCGAGTCATTTTGTATTTTTAAATTTCCTTCGTTTTCGAATGGAAGCAAGGTGGATAGTTTATCTTTCGATTGATGAAATAAAAAAAGCGAGTTATCATAACTCCCCAGCGTGCTGCAATTTAACTACGGAATTTTTTTTCGAAAAATCGAAATTTCTCGTCGTGTTTGAAAGCGATTGGGATGAGACTTGGTGTGCATTACCTCCAGAATTTTGTGCATTGTTTGCGCACTTGCGCTTTTGAAACGATTGCGTATGCGTAAAGTCGGTTAGGTTACGGTAGTTTGACGCCATCAACGCCATTTGGCGGAGAACGACCCTGGTGATTCCAAAAGCTCCCTGTACACGAGTTTTGGACCGGATCGATTTTTTCAACTTTGCCAACGTTATGAACAAAACTTTTCACTCTCTCAAAAAGTGTCTTTTCAATTCTATCCAGATTCGATTGGTCCGAGCAAATAAGAAAATGGAAAACGATAGAAGTGACCTTTCGCAATATCCCTCGAACTCGGGGTGGGGTGTTTCGCAATCTCATCATTAAAAATAAGTACATTTGTAGAATGGTTCCGCTTCATTCTGGCGCTAGCGGATATAGTTGAAAAATTAACCATATCTTTGGAGAAAGGTGTTGGATCGGAAAGACCAGCGCCATTGAGGATAGTTCGTGAAATCCTAAGTCGAAAATGTAATTGGTTGCGCATTGAAACTACAGACCCTGCCATAGCTTACTCGCAAATGGATGCTGAGGAACTTATTCAGGTATATTTTATAGTTGTTTTTTTAACTTGAAATAGCGAGATTCCACTTAATCTTTCTATTATATAACAGCATTTCCATCACATTGGGAGGAGAATATATTTTTCGTCGTGTTTCACTATCGATTCAACGAACGTGCAAATCGGAGAAATGCGATCGGAATTCAACGACTTTTTCTTCAATAACAAACGTGTTTCGATTCATCACCTAGATTCGTAATAATGTTATGACATTATTTCTGTTTCTTCGATTTCAATTTTATTCTACGAAGAACACTGCACTATGAGTTGAGCAAATTTATGTAATGAAGTGTCTATCAAATCATTCTCGCGCTCACGAACTGCTTCGAGTGTCGCAAATCACTTCTGGGACGTCTCTGACAAACTCCCAGTGGACTCGCTGATTTCATCACACTCCTCCCTCTCCGATCACAATAAAAACGACTAAGAACAGCAAAAGTGTTCAGTACGCTCGTTCACAGAGCTCCGAAATGACGTTTGACATCTTGAGCCTGCCTCGGAATGCGATCGAGAAGATCTACAACTTCTTTGACAACAAGGCGTTTCTACGAGTTCGAGAGGTGGGCGACTAATCCAAGCTCAGTGTCTTACTCAATGTTCAAGGTATGCAAGGCAACGCATAAAATCGCGCAGTCTTTTACGGTCAAAAAAGACAATCCTGTCGATTACATTTCTATCGCTAGAGAAGTGAGTTGAAGTTGTCCAAATGGGAAAGCTACGTATAAACAATTGTAGGATGATTTCGTGTGCCTGCGTCTTTTCTTTATGACAGGCACACATCGAGCAAAGCGGAAACTAAGCATGATTTCTGCATTTAAGCATATACAATTTTCTGCGTTTTCTTTCAGAGACTCAGTTAGTATAATTTCACTGGGGGGGACTCTCGATATGTATTTCAGTATTTCCTTGCAACCATCAAAACTGGAGACGAATTCAGAAGAGTACTCCGTTGTCTGAAGCCCATTTTCCACCACGTATTGTACAGATCTGTTCGAATTCAATCATTGGAACCGGAACTTCTTCAAATATGTAGTGTTTTCCTTGAGGGAAACTCGATTTTCCAACTGGAAGGATTTGGACGTCTTGATTGGTAACTTCCAAATTTTCATAATTTGAAAAAAAAACTAGCATTTCCAGCGATATGTGGCTCGACATTGTTCAGAAATGCGGAGTCTATAAGGTTGCGTTGTTCAATATTCCGGTTATAAAAGGTAAATATATTGTTGAGATTTTTCCAAGTCTTACTATTTTCAGACATGTTTGGACTCTTAATTCAACTAGCAAATCTGGTGGAGACGCTCTCATTACATTTCAGAAAAGATGATTTGATAGATAAAATACCCGTTTCCGTAATTGAGGAGATTTTTCGTAGAGAATGCAATAGTTTCACCTTCTCCTTTGGAAGCACTTGCAAATATTCAGAAAACGAAATCGAAAAACTAATTGAGGTAGTGATTTTATTTGAAATTAATTTTAAACAAATCAATTTTAGTATGTTCATCATATAGGAAGAACAATATCATTTACCGTTTCATCCGCAATTGAGACGCCAAATGTGACATTTGGAGAGTATAAAATGAACAAAACTCCTTACGGGTACATCAACATCACTCATTTGGAATATCATTAACGTTGCCATTTTTGCTAATTTTGCATTTGAATTTTTCTTTTCTTTTCCACAGTGACTATTCATACAACGACGACTGTTATTCTCGTAGAGAAAATGAGCATAATTTTTAACTCAAAACTCCGCTATCTCTTTTTTTTGTACGGCAAGGAACATAAACTAACTTGTTATCCCATTTAGAATATTCAAAGAAAGTTCGTTCTCTATCGAACACCAGATGAATAGAAATGGGGGGGGGGGGTAGTATCGCTAAACGAGACTCACTCCTAACTTATAATCACTTGAAATGTGAAAAAGTTGTGCCGGTGCCTCTCTCTATCTCTCTTCTTCATTTCCCCAGCTGTAGAGGGACCAGAAAGTGGCACTCAAATAAGCGCTTTGAACGTATAAGCCGCTCACTGTGCATATCAATCGTTCTCGATTCATTTTCTATTCGCTATAGCATTGATTTTCCTATGAGCATTCACGCAATTTCTGAAATTGACTTTATTCACTGATTGCGTTCAAGGCGTATACCCTGTCTCATAATTTGCCTTAATTTTCGTTGTCGAGAATGCTCATCATCATCTAAATATTTCTCGACGCATGGGGAAGGGTAGTCAGTGACAAGAGCGATGATCGGATAACTCGATCAAACTTTCTGTCCTTGAACAGAGCATCTCTCCTTTGCGCCCTTCATCCTTTCCCGACTCCTCCTGCTCCCTTCTCTCTCAACTCCATTCTCTCTATAATGCACTTGCTGTTGCTTCGTATCGCATTTCTCGTTCTCACATTTTCCCTCTATGCATTCATGCAAACGCTATTCCCTTCATCCCTTAATATTACTGATTTCAATAAACTCTTTGAAGGCATCTACTCTGTCTCATCAACGGATCCGTTGTCGACAATGCGCATCATAATCATCACAAGAAACGCTCATCAATTGTTAGTCCTTCATCATATTTCCCTAGTGGAAGCTGGGCTACACTGTGGTAAAGCCTAATATATTCTTTCAGTATCTGCGCGCTAATTGTCTCAGTATGATCGACCGGGGCTTTCTGTAAGGACACCGAAACAAATGTCCTCGAGCTCAAGGTCAGTTTTCGTTGTACTCGTTTTCTCCTGAGTGATTGGCTATCTCGATTCCAAACACTCTCTCACAACCAAGAGAAACAATAGAGTGTAACAAGGAGAAAAAATCTCTCTCGTCGACTTCGAACGAGTTTCCCGGTTGAACTGAACACAAGAACAAGGCTGCATTGCAGATGGAGAGAAGAGAACACACTTATTATGTATCTACCGACCAAGTTCATCTATGCACAATCAGTGAAGTCAAGAATGAATGAAGACCTAGCGTCGACGGGAGACAAGATATGAGAAGATGAGAGGAAGAGCTTCATCATGTATTTGCCGACTAAGCTCTTCCTCCCAGACTAGAATGGAGCTCAATTGGAGATTCGATAAATTATCTTGTAATCGATTTCCATGTGCATGTTGCGTTTGAACGGGAATTGAGAATTGAACGACGTTCGATTGAATAAGAAAGGTTGAATGGGCAACCGGGGTGTGTTCTATCTCATGTGAAGATGAAAGAGAGGGGATGAGAAAGAGGTTATTGGTTGGATTACACTGTCCTTGAGGATGGAAGAATGCCTCTCTTTTTTGCTCGGGTTTTCCTCTCTTCTCTTTCTTAAATCCTCTCTAGAGAGGCACTTGCTCTTTATTCGCTTTCCGCGTTAGTTTCGAGTGTTCTCCCAAATATTCAGTTTTCGAGCGTTCATTTGTTGACTGTGTCATTACGAACGAATTCCAGGCACCTACTCTGTCTCATCTTCGAGTTTCGTCGCCGATATTATCTAATTTCTCACTTGAAGACTATCAATGATCAAGGTACGCGATCTATG
Source organism: Pristionchus japonicus (assembly GCA_900490845.1). NCBI lineage: Eukaryota > Metazoa > Nematoda > Chromadorea > Rhabditida > Neodiplogasteridae > Pristionchus > Pristionchus japonicus. Next base: position 546,072 of record LS499585.1, read on the forward strand.
TGACCTTTGCCTCAGCCCTTCAATTGAGTTATCATTTGTATCTAATCACATTACAGATGCCTGTTTACTTCTGCCCTGACGCTGACAGTTTACTCAGTAGATTCATCTTACAACCTGAGTGAGTGTACACATATCGAGCGCGTCAAGCAAACTTCATGCACGGAATTACGCTTTTTCGGCACAATCGAGATGAAGAACGGAGATCCTCGAATGTGTCCTACTGAGTCAATTGAACGAATATAAATTGTATTGCTTGAGAACTGATATCACCTCACGTACGCATGAAAATGACATCATTCGAATGGATTTCATTTTGTGAAGCGATAAATATTCTTATGTCATTATTTCGCAATGCGTTAGAACAGGCTGAATAATGGGAGAGTTCGTTTTGGAATGTGAGAATCCAATTTCTCTCCATTCGAGAAGGGAATCGGTAGTATGAAATACTTCGCAGGAGGAGGAAGAAGATAACAGGAGTGAGAGGCTATTAGTGGGATTACAGTGCTCGGAATCAATTCTGTCGCTCTCTATTTATTGTACTCTCACGCCTCTCTGATGGAAGAAAAAGAGTACAAATGAAGTGAGAAGTATTCCGGCTCGGCCTTGGGAATAATCCTCTCGCTTATTCCTTTCCCTTTCACTTCACGTCTTTCTCTTCCCATTTCACTCTCCGTCCTCTCTAGAGCTGCACTTGCTCTCAATTCGCATTCCCTGAACGCTCGCAACTAGCTTAGTTCATTCTCACAAAAATTTCCGCTTATTTCATTAAATGTTCGCTTCATTTTCCTCCTTCTCTAATCTTCGACTGTTCTCAATAATGAATTCCAGGCATCTACTCTGTCTCATCTTCTCTTTTTCGAAGATTCATATCGACTTTCTTTCACTTTTGGAGACTATCAATGATCAAGGTACGAAGCCAATACCAGTTTTGTCTTAGTCGAATCGAACATTGCTTACAATTCACATGCGTTGCTCATTGCATCACATTATATTGCAGATGCCCGCGTATTTCTGCACCGGTGCTAAGGTGGGCCTTCACGTGGATGCTTGTTGCAATCATGTATGCAACTTCGCCATACGTCGAAAGAGAACAATTCAAATCACTCATAATGAGGCGGAAAGTACCAGAAGAAGTTTTATGTTGTATTGTATGAGAACTGATAAACAATGTATTTATTTCCAAGCAGTGCAGTGTATATCTTGAGGTGTTGTTTTGAATTAAAGAAGGAAGCAGAGCAGTTGTGGCTGGGGCAGGTAGAGTGCGAGAGGATTACCTCCTGCTCAACCTTGACGGAGGAAGGGCGCCACTCGTTCGACTTTTTTCTCTCCCCTTTTCCGTCTCTATCTCACTCCTCCATCTCGTGAAGATCTGCACTTGCTCTCAATTCGTTTTCCGCCGAACACTCGCAGCTAGCTTGATACTTTCTCACAAACATTTCCGTTGATTTCATTGAATGTCCGCTTTATTTTCTCTTGTCTAATCTTCGACTGTTCTCAATACATAAGTTCCAGGCATCTACTCTGTCTCTTCCTCGAGTTCGCTCGACAGCATTATTCAATTTCGATTATGGAAACTACCAAAGAACAATGTGAGTGAACTTGCCGATAGTCTTGTTGCATTGGGATTAATATGTATTTTCACTTCTTCCCCTTTCTCCTTCGATCTGCTACACTAAGATCTTCCAGTATCTTCTAATGCCAAGAACATCTTTTATTTATTATGCTAAACGAACTGTCCGCGTTGCAGAGCCTCTCTATTACTGGACGGACACAGAGTGGTGTGGTGGAATTTACGACTTCGCTAAAGATGCAACATGCCGATGGTCTTATACAGCGCATAACCGGAGAATGCCGTCGGAATGTTTCATAAGAGAAAAATATTGAGACCCTTAAAAGGATATTATCGAGTCAATTTAACGATTGTGAATGATATTTGAATGAGAACTGATAAACTATCACTTTCTATCAATGATATGTGTATGAACGAAGGAACAGAAACGGAAAGGGAAGAATATGAATCGCACTGGGTTGTTAGGGCGACTCACCGATCTGTCCTTGATATTCGATCAGAGTGTTCGCAAAGGTCGCCTTCTTTCTCTCAATCGAACCATTTTCGATGTTCTCTACGACGAGTGATTGCTTCAAATGTAATTGAACATTCACAAAGTACTGGTTATTCGTGCAAAACGGAGAGATACGTGCCAAAATGAAAGATTCGATCTAATCTCCGACATTTGCATACGGAGGCAGTTGTTTGTCTGTTTTCAATTGATTGACTTGTGTCTCATTTTCCTCTCAGTCTTCCCTCATTCTCGTCGAAATCGCTCACAGCGCGCGGTCTCTTCTCCCTATCCAGGTACGATTTATGCTTGCTTGGTAATTTATCGTTAGATAAGAATTTGTGATATTCGTTTATCCACGTGCCCAAATCGATCAGAATCATTTACCGGCAACTGTTTTCAGAAATGCTCATTCTACTGCTGCTAGTGCTTTTCATCCCAGATACTCACATGGGTAGGATCGTTACCATTCTCATTTTGATTCCCCCCTCAATACTTTTTCAGGGTGTCCGGATTGCGGTATTCCCTGCTCTCCAAAATGGTGTGAAAATGTGACTTACACGCCAGCCAGCGGAGACGTGTGTGAAACAGTCAAGGTATTTCACCCACTTGGGCCAAAAAGAGGCTGTCAGTACTGTAATGATTACTATTCCAGCTTCTAATTGTGAGTGTAAAACACAGATGCTCCTTTTTCAGTGTCGGGATGGGTTTTATCAAGATTGGGAATTCGAAAATAGGTTCGAAACCTTCAACCATCCACTCACTTGCACGGTCGATCCCTACGCTCGAATCAATCCAGTTTGGATGAATAAAGACAAGACAGTTCAAGTTGATTTTGATAACATGATCGATTGTATTCCTGCAAGTAAGGAAACTCTCGAATACATCAATAATATGCAATATTCAGAATTTCCGGATGATGGGGCAATTAAATCTGAATGTGATGATGCTAACCTATTATGCGAAACGGTAATCAGTCCGATATTTGTGAATAAAAGTTCCATTGAAAATATATTTTGCTCTAATAAAACTCATCAATTCAGCTCACCTTTGATTACTACAATGTCATTACGTGCAATGGACAAGTTGAGTACGAATTTAACGGAACGGTATGGACAATCAACCAAGCGGTTTTCATCCGAATAAATTCAGAAACGTCAAACTCCTTACATCGAGTTTGAGAAGAAGCATGGATGGTGGATTGCAACGAATGATTACGTGCCTCTTGACAAGCGTCACACCGTAATTCCGATCGGCGCCAATGCCTACTGCATCTATCGTAAGTGATAGTTATCACATTTACGTAAGAATCAAAGAGAGTTGAATATTTTGTAGATTGTGACAAATCGAAGCTGTTTCTATCCGCAGAGCAGTGCGATGAAAGTGAACAATGCGTTGAGGTACATATCGTGATAATCTTCTGATATAAAAAAAGTTAGTCAAAACTCCAACTGAAACTGTTCAATGAATCACCCGGTATCTAATTGTTGTCATTTCCCACAATTTCAGCCCATCTCTTCTAAGCCCTGGCTGTACGAGTGCCCGCCCGACTTCGTTTTGTTGTAAATTTCATTGCCCGTATCATTATTGGAAAGCGTTACTCATTTTAAAGCCTTATTCTTGTAACTTTCTACTTTAAGTACTAACGCTTCAGGATCAGCGATCGAATAGGCTCTATTCATTATCGAGTTCCGGCTCAACAAGTTGTGGAGTGCTATCGCGGACTGTTCAGAAGTGATAATTCCGAACCAGCTAAGGCAAAATGCTCCAACAAACGTACGATATTTTCGAATTTGCATGAAGTTGACTTATTGCGTTTCAGCTCCAATCGAGGAAACTACGCAATCATTTCCATTCTCATCGAGCACTCGTACGATCATTGAAGGTTCGAATTTGAACTCAGTCCGGATTATTTCTACTATAAATTCTATCTTCTCAGGAAAATCCACAGAACCTGTGATCTCTTCCACCATAATCGCTATTGCGTCCGGCGTCTCAATCGTTATCATCATTCTGCTGATTTGCTCCATTGTTCTGGTTAGATTCTTCTTCAATGCCCGGACTAAGCCAAATAGATGAGAGTTCAGGACAACTAAATAAGAAAAGAGCAGTTCATAGGTAATAGGACACCTCGTATCATTTCAGTGCATCAGACTGAGAAGAGCTAAACGTGCCAAATGCCCATCTTCTCTAGCATCCACTCCCATGTCTTCCTCGGTGGTCACAAGTGAAGGATTGGTGTTGGATCGAAACTCATCGAAGGTAGGCTTTGCATTCAAAGTATCGTAGCCTTTCGAATATGAATCAGATAGCAAAATAATACGCCTTTGACAATGAAGATACATTTTTCCAGAAAGAGACGTGGGAGAATCGCAAATCGAAGGAACGTCGTCTCAAAGCGCGAAAATTATCGGCTCGCGAGGAGAAAACTTCCACCAGAAGAAAGCAGAAAAACGATGAGAACCCCTCGAAGAAGAGAGATCGACCTACTAAGAAGAATGAGACGCAAGAGTCGTCCCTGGGCAGTTTTGACTCTTGAGCCAGAATCAAGTCGATAAATCAAAACTCTGTCTAGTCGATAAATCAATACTCTATCTAGTCGATAAATCAATACTCTATCTAATCGTCTTCTGAATGATTAGATTGATTGCATTGCAACGTAAAAAGAACTATAACCAGGCTGTTTTTTTTTAAATACTCTTGACATGGATCATCTGCTCACTGGAAGACAGAAACTAACCAGAAATTTTATTTTAAAATCTATGTGTCATCATCACTACTCTTAACACGTGCGACAAAGAAATGAAATCATTTGTCATCAAAGAATGAACGACCTGCTAGCATGTCATCACATAAGAGTGCTACTTCAATTCTATTAGCGGACACGGAAATCGCAAATGTTTCCTCCTACTCACTTTTGCAGTTACATCACGATTAGACTAAGTGATACGCAAGAAGACAGAAAGGAAATCGGAGAGCTACTAATGATGTCTTTTCTACTGCTGCAAGTAGTAGAATTGTGCGTTACTCTCTTGATTGAAGTGTAGTCCATGATAAACCGGAAGGAATCATCGGCGCAGGAATACACTGGATCTGAAATTCGATGCGAATTATTCGATGCCTGTTTGATTTATTCCGCATATTTTAAGAGAAAACACAGAAAATAAGTCCAACCTTGCTATGTCATCGTCGTTGATAGCTATTTCGCGTGCTAATCCATACATTCAAGCTTGAGAGTGAGACAATGTAGATGTCTGAACCGATTCAGTGAGTGATTGAGGCATTGAGAGTAGTCAAATATAGTCTCGATAGAAAAAAAAGGTCTAAAGAGAACTGAGAGCAAAAGAAAACACGAAACGAATTAATATCCAGGGCCATCCAAGATGACTGAAAGGAGGAAAGATATAGGCGGAGAGATAGAGGGAAAGGAGGACGAGCAAAAAAGGGGCTCTCTATCTTTCTTTCTCCCTGACTAGGGAAAATTGAATACAGGAAGTGACAGAGGAAAGAGCGTTGGAAGGATAACCCGATTACACTACCTGTCCTTGAGCAGAGCAATCCCCTTTTTTCGCCTTTCATTCTTTCCCTTCTCTTCTCTCTTTCGCTATTTATTCATTTTTCCATTCACTCTCGCTGTTGATTTTTCATTGAACTTTCGCTTCTTTGCTCTTTTATTAATCTTCGACTTTTCTCAATATTTGAATTCCAGGCACCTACTCTGTCTCATCCATGCACGCTCCTCGAAATTATTTTATTTCTAATTTGTAAACTACAAACAAACAAAGTGAGTGAATTAACTGATGATCTGGCTCCATTGGAATCAATATTATGCTAAACTAACTGATTCGCATTGCAGTGCTTCTCTAGTTCGGGGCGGATGCTCTACGTCGATTGGTCAGGTGGCATTTACGACTTCACAATCAATGGAACATGACGACGACATCATACAGCGCATAATCTGCGAGAGTCGTCGGAATGTTTCATAGGCGATGAGATAGGAAAAACTCTTGAAAGAGTGTCAAACTGAACTATTGTATTCGATTGATGACTGATAAACTATCACTTTCTATCAATGTTCTGTGCATGAAGGAAGGAACAGAAACAGCAAGGACGGTATGAGAGAGTTCGTGCTTGATTAGTAGAGCGATCACCGATCTGTCCTTGATATTCGATCAGAGTGTTCACTAAGGCCACTTTTTCTCAATCGACCCATTTTCGAAGTTCTCGACGACGAGCGATCGCTTCAAATGCAATTCAACATTCACAAGTGTTGGTTATTCGTGCAAAACGGAGAGATACGTGCCAAAATGAAAGATTCGAACTAATCTTCGACATTTGCATACGGAGACAGTTGTTTGTCTGTTTTCAATTGAATTATGACTCATTTTCCATCTCAGTCTTCCCTCATTCTCGTCAAAATCGCTCACAGCGCGCGGTTCCTTCGCTCTATCCAGGTACGATTTCTGCTTGGCAATGATGTTCAGCTAGCTCGTACTAATACAATTTTCAGTATTTAGAGCTCAGTGTCGTTAGATAAGCATTAGGAACGTTCTTTCATTTATCTATGTGCCCAAATCAGTCTGGAGCAGGAAACTGTTTTCAGAAATGATCATTCTACTACTGCTACTGCTTTTCATCCCTGATGCTGCTATGGGTAGGACGGTTATCTTAATATACAAATTATCGATCCGTTCAGAGTGCCCAAAGTGTGGTATTCCCCCCTGTTCGTCATCAGACCAGTGTCCGCCCGTCGTATATACAGCAACCGAAGGGATTAAGTGCGAAACATTCAAGGTACATGAAGTGATCATCTACTAAAACAGTCAATAGGGTTGCTGATTTGAATTCGAGTATCTCGAATGAGAGAAAGGAACAAAGGAATAGGGTTCGAGATATTAGAACCCAAACTCAAATCTGCAGCCCTGATGGTAAATCTACTACAATTTATTTATCTCATCATCTCACTCTGACTTACTGATAAAACGTCATTCGTTCCATTTCAGTGCTCGGATGGATTTTATCCCACATGGCTCCGGTATATTGACGATGACCCAGAAATCGGAAGATACGAAATAAGAGAGCACACGGAAACATTCAACCACCAACTCGTTTGCACGGGCGATGCGGAACATCCAACTTGGATGAATAGAGACAGATCCGTTATTGTTCGAGCGGATAATAAGACGCTTGAATTGGAGTGCGTAATTGCCAGTAAGAGCACTGTTTCATAATTGCAGCTTATGAAATGTTCAGAAAATCCTAAGAATGGTGCAATTAAATCGGAATGCGACCCTGCAAACCTGTTGTGCGAAGAGGTAACAATCTGAAATATCACGGTACTTCAGGCTTGCTCCTCTCACTACTTTCGTCGAAAAGCGCAGATTTTCCGACTTTTCATCATACTAAAAGAAGCCTGAAGCTGAAGCTTTTCAGCTGAACTTTGATTACTACAAGTACAATTCTTGCAATGGACACATTGAGTACGAATATAACGGAACGGTGAGAGCAATGACTTGTTTGTATATCATTGATCTGTTGATGACGGTGGCAAAAACAGATTCAGTTCAAATACAATATTTATTTCAGGAAGGCATTCAGAAAAATCAGACTCAGTATATCGAGCTAGAAAAAAGAGAGGGATTTTGGGTCGCTACAAATGACGATAAGGTCCACAACGGAATTCCATACGGCTCCAATGCCTACTGTATCCACCGTAAGAAATGCGCTGTTTCCCCTCAACAGATAGTGCTTTCAGATTGCGACACAACAAAGTTATTCCTATCCGCACAACAATGCGATGACAGTGAACAATGCGCGGAGGTGAGAATTCCCTCCACTAGAGCCCACCCTGAAGCTACTTATTTCTCTCCAGCCCATCATCTCTTCTCTCCCATGGCTGTACGAGTGCCCGTCCAACTACTATCTGTGGTTCGTGAGGCCTGTCTTAATCATATTAATTAGATTGTTTAATTAGATTTCTATTTCAGGGTAATCGATCGGTTATCGTCCTCCCAGTTTCGGCCTGTAGTTCAACAAGTTGTGGAGTGTTACCGCGGGAAATTCAGGATAGATAATTCCACTCCAACACTTGCTAAATGCTCAAACAAAAGTATGTTTAATTATCATAATATGGTTGCGACTAGCGACATATGTAGGTTCAATCGAAGACGTTACTACTGCGATTCCAATTGACACAAAATCGACTACTCAGTCCACTCCAGAAGTCCTGTCGAGCACTCTTACGATCACTGACGGTTAGTAATTATGTTCGATGATTACTGCTATGGAAAGCATATTTTCAGGAAAATCCACTGAACCTATAGTTTCTTCAACAATAATCGCTATTGCGTCCGGCGTTTCAATCGTTATTATCATTCTGCTGATATGCGTCATTGTTCTGGTGAGATTCTTCTTCAATACCCGGACTTGTAAGCCATATAGATGAGAGAGTTCAGGACAACTAAATGAAAAAGAGCAGTAATAGGACACCTCTTATCCTTTCAGTGTATCCGACTGAGAAGAGCTGAGCGTACCAAATGCCCCTCTTCTCTGGCAGCCACTCCCATGTCTTCCTCGGTGGTCACTAGTGAAGGATTGGCGCTGGATCGAAATTCATCGAAGGTATCGTTGCTTGGCTTTTCTTGATCCGAGTCTAGAATACTTCCTACTCCCCTCTCTTTTTCAATTGGTCAACTGATGAGAAGGGATTGGTGAACCTTGTTAAAAGCCTAAAATGGAGTAATATTATGATGAAAATGAAATAATTTTAGAAGGAGACATGGGAGAATCGCAAATCGAAAGAACGTCGTCTCAAAGCGAGAAAATTATCGACTCGCGAGGAGAAAACTTCCGCCAGAAGAAAGCAGAAAAACGATGAGAAACCCTCGAAGAAGAGAGATCGACCTACTAAAAAGAATGAGACACAAGAGTCGTCCCTGGGTAGTTTTGACTCTTGAGCCAGAATCAAGTCGATAAATCAAAACTCTATCTAGTCGATAAATCAATACTCTACATATTGAAAGCTAAGATTTATTGTTTGTGATCAGTGAATAGGAACAAGCAATACGATTTGCGATGTAGTAGTACGATTTGCGATTTGGTTAACATGCGAGATTATTTTGGGAGAGTGAGGATTTCGTTTTCCTGATCTAAACGATTCGTGCGGTCGTCGCGGTTCTCTCACGGAGAAAGTCTTCCGTACGCGAAACGGTCCAGATGCAGCACCACTGAAAAAGAAGAGCAACTCTAACTGTTTTGCTCGAATCCTGATGTGTTTCCTTGTGAGTTTTATAGTTTCAAAGTGATTGCACTTTTCCTCAATCAGCCGGCTATTTGTGAGTTCATCTTTTAAAAAAACTATAACTTACCATGATTAATACAATCGCGAAGAAGCCAGAGACGTGCAGGCCAATGTAGACTGCGAGGTAGAAGATCTCCATTGATCACCTGAATTTGACGATAAGGAAAGGCCAGCTAAGCCAAGGAAAAGCCTCAAACGGACATAGAACAAGATGGACGTGTTTCACATGCATTTGATGATGAAAGAGACTTTTGTTTTATTGAGGAGAGAGGAGGAGGAGGAGTCTCAACTTCTCAGAAAACATTCATGAAGTTTTCGTAGTATCCGTCAGTAGAGCTGACACTAATTGGCAAAGATTTCACACTAATGATCTCTTCTCTGTCTAGTTTCTGTCAGATCTCAAGTGTTTGTCAGAACTTCCGGAAACGTAGCTGAAACTCATCGAGCGAGCAGTTTCAAATAATGTGTGTGTGAATAGTTTGATGAATAACACTGATGCAGGTGCCTCGCTTCATCTTGATTTGCAGTCTCCGCTTAACGGCTGTCAGTAGAAAGAGTTTGATAATCTTATCTTTTTTTAATTAACACGACACTTCAGTAATTTATTTTTCGTTCCTTGCAAACGGCCCATTCGAAAATTACTCCAGGCGTCGGTATTGTGCCTGTAGAGAGCCAGGCATTTGCTGACCCCTAATTAGGGGGGATTACGCGGCAATAAATTACTCGCCCTCTTCTCTCAGCGGGAGGCTAATCTTCACAACATTATTGTTATGGCCTGCACTGGGGATATTGCGTCGTCTGTAATTAGGTGTGGAAGGGCGGGATAACAGAAGAACATTCCATTCTAATTACCGTCCAGGTACAGACCTCTCTTGAGTTATTAGGCATACCTTCAACAATGTTTGCTGCGTTGCGCTCTTGTTTCTTGATTATTTCACTTCTCCGCAAGTTCCTATTAACGTAGTTTCTCTTTCGCACGATTTCCCGCTTGCATTCCAGTCATCTATATTGACTCGTCAAAAAGAAGCCTTCCACAAACCACCCGATGTCCCCCCAGAATTCCAAGCAAGATGCCGACGATGCAAGATGCTGTCATCTCATGCCACAATTACTGAGGCTGTACTCAAGCATATCTTTCGGTGAGTGCATGCGGTGGAAGAAGGCAACATGCCTCAATGATAACGTTATAAATCATCATAAATCCTTAATTGTTTTAAGCGCAGCAACACGCAGGAAGGGAGCATTCTCAGAGAAGAGAGAGGGCCCGAGTTCGTCGACTGCCGATACAGTGTGAGCTTATCAATTCCTACCTGGTCTGTTATTGTTCAAGATGGTGCGTTAATTCTGGTGTTCAGACTGGGCAATGGAATCGAAAACTCGGCACTGCGGAGAAGCAGTCGTGGACGGGATCCAACATCATCGGAACCAATTAGCGAGACGGCATGCAGATCTTGAGCTTGCCAGCCATTCCGTCGGATTCTTTCTCATGTCCCCATCTGACCAATAACTACCCTATCTACACCTTGAGGTAATTGGGTCATCACTTGCAATAAAAAATATTTAAATATTTTCCACTACCTCTGGTTTGTGTCTTTGTAATTCTGATCAAGTCAAGGGCAACGTGGTAATAATCTGAACTATCTTACTCCTATAATTTGCCCGAATATTTCTTAACATTTGACGATTTGCTCTTGATTCTGAGCACAGTCAATAACTTCTAGTCCATTTGTTATTTCTCCATTCACCTTTTCTTCTAACGCTGTCGTCTATTCGTCCCGTCTGATAGAAATTTAGCATAGAATGTCATCGACTGTTTGGGGTTTGGGAGATCTTGAAATAATCTCTTTGAAAGATCATTATTTATACACGATGGGGGGGGTTCCAACAGCTGACGCGATAACGTATATTTCAATCCATTTAAGTAGCCTTCTTGGTTGAGAAGCTGTGGAAGTTAGATATCTGAATATAACAACATCTTCGTATTTCAAGTCAGTTATGAATAAAACTATCGCAAAAATCATATTTCATAAAAAAAAGCCCATACAAATACCAGATTAGGACAAAAATATTTTTTAATACCTCTGGGATGAAATATCTTCTCCATTCTTGTTCAGCACTTTATGCAGAAGTAGTGAAGGCAATACTCCTGAATGATTGTTTTACTCTAGATATTATTTGTGGATGAGAAAGAAAAATAGGAAACTTCGGGAACGAAACAATACTCTGGAACTCACCCGCAACGAATCCAAGATCGGTGACATTTGTCCCATTGTTCGGCAGGGAAACCGCTCATCTAAGGCAACCGGATGACGGCATAATTTGTCTTCCTTTCATCTGTATTTTGTAATTCATCGATTGGAGCCATCAAGTGTTGAGACAGCGTAGATGTCTGGAACAATTGTTCAGTAAAAACATCACAATGAGAAGACATAGTGCGTTGAACTCGTGACACACAATTGAGTAAAGGTAACGACGCCAAGCAATCGTATTGCCTTCTTGCGGTGACTACGCAAGGTAGGACAGATGGGCTGACTGCAAGGTTGAGTGTGCAGTGTGGCGACTCAGCCAGGTGCCACCCGCCCTGGCCCAACCGCGTAGTAAAGCGAGCAAGGAGGAGGAGGGAGGAGATCCATCACGTAATCCCTTGCTCTCGCACTTTACAATGCCCTCTGATCATAGATGCGACTAATGTGAGGATGAGGAGAAGAGACATCAGCCGCCAGTGAACTAATGAAATTTGAAAAAAAAAAACAATGTTTGATTAAGCGAGATCATAGTCTGATGAATGATGAAAATACAAACAGATGCAAAATACGGTGAGAAATTTGAGAAATTGGTTTAGCATTCGGAATGTTACGTAGCTAAACATGCAATAAACAAATTCAGGCACGGGTATCAAAAAAAATGAAGCTGTCAATATTCTTGCACTTCGAGATGCCCAATGTAGGCATACATATTATCGTCGCATATATCCACTACATAATCGCCGATGACGACTTCACACGACTCAAACGTGGGTGCGTAGTAAGTGAAACTCACTCTTTTTCCAGAATGATGAATGAACTTAAAGGTTGGTCATTGTTATGAATTGCTTCTTTTACCTGTACAAGTCTCTCAATTTCTGAAACAATTTCCGTATAATTTCTTTGAACATTATCAAAGTCGGATATCACGAGTCTAGTGCATTTCCTCCACATAATCTCTCGTATAACCGATAGTGGTACATTCTTTCTTGGTGAAATGTCGTGTTTCCAAAAAAACTTAAGTGATTCCACCAGATCAGCAATTTTAAATAGAAGACGGAAAAATTCTGATGAGAAGATCGGTGATATCTTCAAGGACTGAATTGTATGGTTATGATTCACCTTCAGTCAAAGGTACAAAAAATGAGACACTTTTCGCGCCACTTTTGCGCGTCACATCGAGCCAAAGACCACTGAAATATATTCTTCCAATTCAGTAGGAAAGTAGAGCTTACCTATCAAAACATCCTTCTTTACTTGCACAATAATATATTTCATATATATTAACTTTCTTGAGAAAATCAGCACAAATGTCATTTAATTCAGGCTCCAAATACTCAAATTCTACTTCCTTTATTGTGGCATTTTTGAAAAGTGGTAGTAGGTGTTCGAAAATCCGTTTCATATCCTTCAGCGATTTCATGTTAAGAGATTTTCTTAGCATCTGTATAAAGTTGGTTTCAGATTGTAAGATTATTTAGGACTTATTTAGGACAAAAAGATCGTTCTTACATGGCTATAGATGGCAGTTGCAGGGAGGGAGAGATTCTTGAATGCGGATATCATGCAGAATTTCCATTTTGTTCGATACGCATTATCTTTGAAACAAAATGTGATTTGAATATCTTCATCCTGTAACACGATTATCACGTTGTTTTCCTTGGTATTCACTACTGGTTCGCATCAGAGTTCGAAATACGGGTCGCCGCCCTGTACACATACTCGCTTAACGGTCAGAGAGGTCTTCAAGTTACATTTCTGCTAATTGCGAGGGAATGGAACTGCGATTGTTTAGTGCTTGCAAGAACGTCTACGATTGTTTCACTGACTTGCTTACCTGAAACATATTTTCTCTGTAGACCGTGACAACAATTAATGAATAAATGAATGTTTACCTCTCTCAATTGCATAAGTGATTTATCATTCAAACGGTTGAAAATTATAATGATGAGATTTCGAGAAAGACTCAAAGCATTGAACTGCCTGCCCTCAGCCATCGCTAGGGACATGAATAGGATGAGCAGTATTTTTTAAACAATATCCAAAGGACGCCTAGCAGTCCAGGCAATCAATAGCGGTCAGCCATTGGCTCAAAAACAAGCAAAAAAAAGCTTCAGAGTAAATGAATATGAGTGATGAACGAAGATACGGCCTCTTTCACTGACATGTACATGGTTACTGTATAAAGCGGAACGGCCTCTGTTTATTTGCCAGCGTTGCGAAATCAAAACTTAATCGTGAGTAAGCCTATCTGTCGCAAGCTAATTGCGAAGTATGTACTTAAAAAATTTATCAGCAAATGTCACTTGTCAATTTTCTTGCAAGTGTTCGATTGAAAAGTGTATGCGAATTATGTAAAAAGATGATTAATTGCCAACCACAGTGCAATAACAGTTAATGATAACGAAAGTCGACATGTTCGATGGTCAAATTCCCCACATCAAATTCCCCTACGGTAGCATTCGGCCAAATCAGTCCTTCAGTTGGTGCTCTGAAAGTGACTTTTCTTCCTGCATGATGAAACATCTGGAAATATATTATTCAATTTGTCTTTTCCATCAAAAAAATATACCTGGATAAGTTGTTCCATTTCCTCAACAGTATATCCCTTCAAGTCTCCGCAGATTGGAACAGTTTCGCTTAAGAGACTGTCTCGGTAAAAATTCAGCACTCCCCGGACATCCTTCCAGGATATTCGATTCAGGCTTCCATACTACCATCACAGGAAGGTGTTGGGACATTGTTTACAGAACTGACCATTTTGGCCCCTCGTACTCCTAACGCGGCGCGCCAAGTGCGTGCGAAGTTCGAAAAATTGATTTTTAAATCTTCTCAGCCGAACAAGCTAGACTCAAAATTCTTTTTGCATTGTGTTAGTGAGCTCAAATGTGCAAACTTTGGACAGGAAATTTTGGTCGGATTCGATTCCAACGTCGATTTTGATGTTTCAAAACTCATTTTTCTCTCCATTTTACCCTCTTTTCGAGAGGGGGGCAAGGTCCCACATACGGAACAGTGCACCTACCATGCCCACGAACAACTTCCACCACATTAGAGGGGAATCGGTTTTACTCCACCCCCCACTTTTGATAACCGAAGTTGGTACACTGTGTTATTCGAAAAACGGAAAAGT
>LS499585.1:567987-580419 GCA_900490845.1 Pristionchus japonicus
TTGCAAGCCCAATCAGAAGGTCATTCCACTCTAAAACTTTTCATTCTTCGTGATTCAAACCAACTTTTAGAAGAAGGAACTTTGAGAATTATGATGCATTTCATTCTACATTCTCGGATAATTTCGAAAAGGAGGTTACTGGAAGAATAGTCATTCATTTCTGTCAGGTCAAAACTTACAGGTCAATTGCGCATTCATGTTTTGCAAGTATGTGAAATTGAGGGATTGATCTTCCTCGAAGGAAGGATTTCCAGATGTACAAAATCTCTGGTTCAAGAGTAAATATTTCAGTCGACATAATCTCCACGTTTTGAATATGAGGTTTGATATACTCAAGAGCTTTTACTAGCTCATCTTTCGATTGTATGGCAACTTCGACTAACTGGAAAATATAAACCCTTCTTAATTGAAACACTGTTTCGAAACAATAATATAATTAGTATATCATTACTCTGTTGTCGAACAGTTTCGCAGGAGTTTCGAGTTTTCTGAACGCGGTTAAAATACAAATTGTTCTCTTCTTAAAATTTGCATCATGCTGGAAGCTAAATTGGAGTTGCATGTCTGCCTCCTTCAATGCATCGTATCACAACACCTAATCGAATTTCAAGAAACTAACGTCCTTTGCAAGACCTACGCAAATGGCCTCTGTTCGCTTCTTGCTTACTAGGGCGTCGACGAGCTCTCTTGTTGACTTGCAAACCTGATTATCGAGAGATTATGCATTAACTGGGTTATATTCCAACCTTTCTCATTTCTAGATGCGTGTTATCATCCAGCTGATTGAATATCTTGTGAATGATCACTTGGGGCAAGTTCAGCACTTCGATCGTCATCGCTCAGTAGTATTCGAACGACGTGAGCGAAGATTTTTGATATTCCGTGAAAAGCGTGGCCAGATGACACAATGACGCTTACTGATGCAGTTCGAGCGGGAATTGGACAATTGAAAAGGCGACATGAAGCTGCTCCACTGGGTGATTTGACAATTGTGAAATTTAAAACAATAAAAAAAATAATAAATTGTGTTACAGAAGTATCATTGAACAGTTGCCAATTCGTGTTTTTTTCTAAGGAGGTTTATGTGATTGTCCGCCCATTGAACCGATATTATTGATTCTGAAAATCGATGTGTGTTCTACCTAATTTGTTAGCTTCTTATTTTTGCAAACTCAACTGAATCATTCTATGTTCTTTCATATTTCATCATTTGGGAAAATTTCAGCATGAATTTATTGCACAATTCCTATAAAACATCGCTCCATTTCTCCATTCCATCACAACAACAATGTTGGCTCCACTGGTATTCTTGACCCTTCTGGCCTTCGCCTCTGCGACATCGGAACCCGGTTAGTAGAACAGTTTGCGATGGACTACAGGTTGCGGTAGTGAATCAAACAACGGCTATACTGAAACCAGCTTACGGTAGACTGCAGGTTACGGTAGTCGGGATTACTGTAATCAGAACCAGCTCTACATCGAGTACATAGATGACAAGGTAGGCTATAAAAACGAATATTGATTCGTGTAGAGAGGGATTGCGCGGAGAGGAGCGAGCTGAGGTCGTACCACAGCCAATATCTGCGAGCCAAGGAGGAACTCGTGGACGCTGTGAAGGTATCTTTCTGTTTGCATATCTTGGTTTTCACCGGGGTCCCCGATCCAACCCCAAACACCAACCCCGCGTTAGGCAATCTAATTTACATAATGATTGAAACATAACCATTCTTCCGGGAGGGGGACTTCACAAGTGTGAATACCTTGTGAATAGTTTCATGGAAGAAATCTGAAAATCAAATGGGATTGTACATGCTTTCAGTAGTAGAGTGCAGAGAGCAAGAGTAGACTGAAAGAGTGCTCGAAATGAGAAGAGTTGAGTGAGAAAACGAAACGAATTGTTTTACAGGAACCCGCCGGCAAGTCCAACCAGCTCTACATCGAGTACAGAGACGACAAGGCAGGCTACAAAATCGAATAATCGTTAACGGAAGTGTTCAGATCCTGATCAAGACGGCTTATCGTAACCCGTGGTACTTGAGCGCACGCCCCGACGGTGAGATTTGTCAGAGACCGATGATTAACAACCAGAAGGTCCTCCTGTTCTCTTTATCGTTTGTGAACAGAACTTCCGGGTCAACGTACAGAAAGCGTGGCTATAAGACGTCATCGAGAGATCACAACCCCCTTATAGGCTCGGTTCAACTCATCAATATGCCGCTCGACTGGGAGGAATTCAAGCCCAAGAAGAACACTGACGGATCGTGGTATGTGAGGATGCTGCTTTATTCAGTTTTGCCAAATTCACATAATTTCGAAAACGCATACTAGTTATTCGCAGGTCTCTGAAGAGCAAGCACGGTCTGTGGTTGAACGTTGACGAGAATGGAGCCGTCAGCACGGTCCCTGAGGAGTCCAAGCTGACCCACTTCTGGTTCGAGTCGGTAAACGGTCAGTTTGCTTAGTAATTTAGTCCTCTAATTGTAATTAACTGCAGTGTGCATCCGACCAACCCTCGAGGCAGACACCCATGATCAGCCAAAAATGATCGCCGGGCATCGAATCATCAAGTCCATTCACAAGACCTACCTGAGAGCCAACTCGACTAAGCCTGATCTCTCGTACACGGCGAAGGAGGCGGAACACTGGATTGTGGAGACGCGAGCGGATAGGGTTCGTGTTTTCGAAACTTTAACTTTCTTCTACTTCAACTTGCGAAGCGCCTCTGACAAAATTTTGTTTAGGCTTATCTTTCCCTATATTTCAAATAGATAAAATCGATAAAAAATTACAATCTTATTTATTTATTTAATGTCAACTTTTAGATCGTTCTCAAAGCGAAGGGTGGAGCCGGATTCTACCTCCGAGCTCGCGAGGATGGTACTCTCGATCTGGTTGACTTTGCCAGTGATGCCAAGATCGATCAGAAGGAAGCGACGTGGAAACCGAAAAGAAACCTGGACAGATCGTGGACCTTCCAGGTACGACTCCTTGCTTTGTCGTCATTTTCGTTAGCCAATTTTTATGACGATGCCATCAATTGATCGATGCCAGAGTAGGAGTATTTGCTAGAGAATACGTAGGTCGAAGATTACGCCAGATATGCCCACTTTTAGAATCGCTTCTTATTAACTAGTGACTGATGAGATCAGCATAACCAGCCCAAATTCCAGAGTCACTACGGCGCCTACCTGAGCGCGAGTGAGGACGGAATCGTGTCGACGGTGAAGAGCCACGGCCCGTGGGAGAACTTCTTCCTCGAGGATTGGTATTGAATGGAGTGATGATAAATGATTACTATATTT
This sequence comes from Pristionchus japonicus, assembly GCA_900490845.1. NCBI lineage: Eukaryota > Metazoa > Nematoda > Chromadorea > Rhabditida > Neodiplogasteridae > Pristionchus > Pristionchus japonicus. The sequence goes on from LS499585.1 coordinate 571,290, forward strand.
GTTATGTCTGCATTCAAATAAGAAGCTCAAGGACAGAAACGTTCACAAAGACTTGACGAGGTCAGACGATTAATTGTTTAGAAATTTATTTTATCGGTCTTGTTGGGTTTTCAATTAATAGTTTCTACACTATGAACAACAAGAACAACAAGGTACGATGAACAGGTTGTCAAGATCTTCATTGTGAGTAGCTTAGACAGCAAAATTGGAAATGAGTTTGCTGAGTTCTTACAATGCTAAAGAATTTCGATTTCTGAGTACATGTCGACTTTTTCGAAAGAAGTTTTTTCATCTCACTTTTCCACTATTTTGTCATCTGCAAAAATTGTAACAACTTTACGAAGTCTAGAGATGAAATACGATAAATTCGAAGTAACGGTAAAAAAGGCGCTATGAACTTAGGTCTGACAAATTTGGAACCACGGAGCACGGTAACCTACTACCATAGTTCCAAGAAATGGTTGCCAACGGATTAGTAGAATTGAACAACACCACGTGTATCATTTTCTTGAATCAATCATACGAGAGGTAATGATAATGACGCAATACCTTCAGAGTTACAGTTATTGGTTACTGATGAAAACGTAGTTTCCTTCAGTACAAAGTTTGTTGAAAGTATTGATTATTAAAATCGATTATTTTACTTTCTGGATTCTTTTTGTTATGCAAAATTGACAGATCTTTCATTTCACCATCGCATCTTTTGCACGTGACTCGTATGAGAATATTTCAGCTGTGGGCAGTGCAGAATTACTATAAAACACCTCTCTTCTCCTCCATTCAACCACTTCAGAAATGTTGCCTCTTCTTCTCCTCTTCGCTCTTCTGCCCTTCGCCCATGCCGGATTTGCTCCTTGGGTGCAATCCTGTAAGTTTATTGTTCGTTTTTTTGTACAATTTGAGCTAACGTTGTCTTCATTACCGAAGTGAATCTAATTAAATCACGTTATAGACTATCCAGAGTTGATCTGCGGCGAGAGGAGCATCCTCAAGACGTACCACGGTCAGCACCTACGAGCAATTGCGAATTTCAAGGTTAAGGAAGTTTTCCACTATTTTAGCCCAGAATGGACTGTGTTGAGAGACGGTAGAAATGGAAAACTGCGAGAATATTGTGGATCGATAATAGAAGAAATGCTCAGGTCGATGGAGTCCACGCAGACGCCGGCAGGCTGGATCAACTCTACGTTGAGTATAGAGGAGAGAAGGTGAGAAGAGAGATTGAGAACACTTTAGGGTCTTCCTTCCACACAGATTGGCGTAAAATTATGCTGAGGGTTACGGTAATGGAAGAATATAAATCGATAAATATTCAGATTCTGCTCAAGACAGCGCACGCGTGGCCGCTGTACCTGCGCGCGTTCAGAAATAATCTGAGAAACAACAGTACGTTGATGCTGTTGCTGTAATTTTTGTTGTTGTTATTGTTGCTGTTGTTGCTGCTGCAGTCGTTGTTGTTGTTTGCTATTATTTTTTGTCGCTAATTACAGGTGGCGTCGATCTCGTTGAGCTTCCTCTGAACTGGGAGGAATACCAACCGCTCAAGAACAATGATGGATCATGGTTGGGATTCGCACACTTTCAGGATCTAATCTATTAATTATTTCAAGTAGATTATTTCACGAATTTAAAGATCAATTTAGAGAAACAATTCAGGTCGCTCAAGACCGCTCACGGTTCGTACCTCAGCGTGAACGTTGACGGCAAAGTCAGCCAAGTCCGAGTCGCGGAACCCTCGAAGACGGAGCATTTCTGGTTCGAATCTGCCAACGGTCAGCTATTTCCCTGATTAGTCGCTAATTAGGGGCTAAAATTTTTAATTAGTATTAAGAGACCTGCTCGGTAAAAATCGAGGATTTTCACATACCCCCGGACACGTTCCTCCCGGAATGGTGCCAGCCATCCCATACTCTAGCGTTAGGAGGGTCTTGGGCTCACATTGTCCATGAAACCCCTTGTTCGGGGTTTCCACTTGCATGGAACGAGAAAAGCCGAAAGATGAGCGAAAAGTTCGAAAAATCATAAACTGCAAAGTTGCAGAGATAGACTCAAATGTTCAAGTGCATCACGTTAGAGGTCTCCTGAGCCGCCTACAGAGCAGTTCAGGTTGAATGCTGATTGATTCTGGAATTATTTTCAGACCCTGAGTTTTCCTTTTTTGAACAAAGCTGCATGTTCTTGCAGCGAGGGCACCAGGTAACCTAGGTGCGCATAGTTGCCCACTGGTGGGGGTATCTGAAAATTGTGTCATTGGACTAGCCAGATTTTGCAGCTGCGAGATTTCGATTTTCAAAGGTGCTGAACCGAAGATCTGGCTTCAGAATGACCACGATTTCGTTATTCAATTCACGAAACTCATGCAATATACCACTCAAATAGAATTTATGTGATATCTAGAGAATCATCAAGCTGATAGGAGTTGATTTCCTCACCATGAGGTTTTCGACCCATGACCCGGGGTTCATGGTCTCGGAGTGGCTCACCACCATGAACCCGGGGTCATGGTCCAAAATGGAGGTGGAAAGTCATGATGGAGGATCTTCATGTGCTATACGCCAAAGTGAAGTACAGTAGCCCTGCGATCCACCGTAACCCGCATTACCGTAATCTGACGGCACGGGAATCGAGAACTGACTTTTTAACTAATATTTCATTAAAGTCAGTTTGTGACACCCCGATTACTGTAAATCGGAATACAGTAAGTTACCGTGGTAGTGTACTATTCATTGACGTATAGTACATGAAGATCCTCCATCATGACTTTCCACCTCCATTTTGGACCATGACCCCGGGTTCATGGTGGTGGGTCAGTCCGAGACCATGAACCCCGGGTCATGGGTCGAAAAACTCATGGTGAGGAAATCAACTCCTATCAGCTTGATGATTCTCTAGATGGCACATAAATTCTATTTGAGTGGTATATTGCATGAGTTTCGTGAATTGAATAACGAAATCGTGGTCAATCTGAAGCCAGATCTTCGGTTCAGCACCTTTGAAAATCGAAATCTCGCAGCTGCAAAATCTGGCTAGTCCAATGACACAATTTTCAAATACCCCCACCAGTGGGCTACTATGCGCACCTAGGTTACCTGGTGCCCTCGCTGCAAGAACATGCAACTTTGTTCAAAAAAGGAAATCTCAGGGTCTGAAAATAATTCCAGAATCAATCAGCATTCAACCTGAACTGCTCTGTAGGCGGCTCAGGAGACCTCTAACGTGATGCACTTGAACATTTGAGTCTATCTCTGCAACTTTGCAGTTTATGAATTTTCGAACATTTCACTCATCTTTCGACTTTTCTCGTTCCGTGCAAGTGGAAACCCCGAACAAGGGGTGTCATGGGCAATGTGAGCCCAAGACCCTCCTAACGCTAGAGTATGGGATGGTTGGCCCCATTCCGGGAGGAACGTGTCCGGGGGATTCTCGATTTTTACCGATCCGGTCTCTTAATTAGCAAATTTAATTAATTGTAGTCTGCGTCCATAATTACCGGCCCGTCGAAGGCGAGTTTGCAAAGAAGATCGCCGGTCACAGAATCGTTCGCTCTATCCACAAAACGTATCTGAGCAGCGCTAACCTGACCAAACCCAGCTTCTCATACACGGATAAGGACGATGAGCACTGGATCGTCGAGACCAGGGGAGATAGGGTTGGTGTTTTTACTCATGATTCGTTGATTTTTTTAAAGAAATCGGTGTAAAACTTTCATTAAAAAAATCTAGATAGTCATTGAGCATATTAAACTGTCTTGATGTTTGGACGAAACTTCACAGTTTCACTCCAAAATGCTAGGGGTAGTAATGAGAACGTTGGACATAGGAAATGAACAATTACCAGTGCGGGCCAACAATCATGGTCCATTTTAAGATCGTGCTCAAGTCCCACAACAACGGCACTTACCTCAACGTGCGCAGAGACGGCTCTCTCGATCTGGTCGGCATTGCTCAGAAGGAAGCAACGTGGAGACCGAAGCAGAACCTGGACAGATCCTGGACCTTCCAGGTACTTTTCCACAGTTAAATACCTGGACCAAGCTCTACTCATCCCATTCTCATCTCCTCAAAGCTGTTGGGCTGGGCCGTCATTTACATTGACTTTTGCCAATTTTCGAATGGAATGTAGTAGTAGTCAGCGTACAGAGACTCAATTTGAGTAATTCAGACTGAGAAAGGTCTGTATCTGAGCGCGAATGAGGATCTCTCCCTCTCGACGGAGAAGAATCACGGACCGTGGGAGAATTTCTTCCTTGAGGATTGGTATTGAATGGAGTGCTGATAAATGAATTTTATTGACTTTATTCGTTTTGTGCAGTTTCTGAAAAGAAACGAAAAGATAAGAAGCTAACGCCAAAGTTACTCCATTTGGTATTTATTCTTTAGCACCTTCAGAACCATCACAGATAACACAATCACTTCAAACGAACTCATTAAGGACAGCAATTATAATGAATGTACTACGAAAAAAGATCACAATATTTATGAACTGTTATTTGTAAACAAATTGAATATATTATTTATCAGCACAATACTCACAACATTCATCAACTCGAAATTATCGTTTCCTTTAGCGAAAATTAGTTTCGACCGCATTATTATGATGAAGAAAAAAGAAAGAGCGCTCAAATCCACAAGAATTCTAGATGTTTGACGAAAGTGGATGGCTGTTGCAAAAAATTCGTGTGGTCTGTGCCCAATAAGCAATTCCCAATCGGCAAATTGTAACGAACTGTGCGAACAAACGATTTGAACACGAAACTAACTTTTCTTCCACTATGATTAATCATCTGAAAGTAATTACGTTTTAGGTGTCTCCACTGTTGTTTACTCGAATTATCTTCTCGAAATCCGATGGAGAATAAATGATGGATGACTCGATGAAACAGAGTCTACTGCACTTTTGGCTTAGGATGGCTCGAACAAGTGATAGTGGAAGCAAAAGAGGAGAATCCTCGCAGAAGTGAACCGTAAGATCTTCCAAATGATCCGCTATTTGAACAAGGAAAGCAATAGAATCTGCAAATAATTATTTCTTCAACTCACTCAAGGGAAGACTGAAATCAAAAGTAGAGTAATGAAATACCTTTTGTTTTTGGAGAAGTTGAAATATATGCGGTGTTCACTCTGCAGTTTTTGAAAATGTCAAGAAGTATAATGCTAGAGAGAAAATTGCTCAAAATTTTCAAAAAATCAGAATCTTACTAATGATCGTTGAGTTTTTCGCAATATGGTTCAAATTCGAGCCAAAAATTCGAAACCATCATTCCCACGAAGAAATTTCGACAAATAACCAAAATATCAGACTTTAATGATTTGAAACGAATTGATAAACTCTCTCTTCCATCGACGTAGGGCTTTAGTTTATTGAAACTCCTTTCTAATCTGGCTGGTGTCACACGTGCACCCACGCTCTGAAATTTAATTATTGTATATACTTCAGCAAAAAGGCTTACTCCGGGGTCTGTGAAAAAACCACTGCCATCTATGTCTTTGAAAATGGGTATCATCAGAGCTTTCCATTTAGTCGCATAATTTGTTAAATGAAGAATTTTAAAAAGTCCTCGAAGGTGTGAATGAATTGGTAACTTTGCCTATTTTTTGAAAGTTTAAAATAGTTTTACGGGAACATAGTGTACGTCGATAGACCGCACCACATTTTGGCCAGAGATTGGAAAGCTGTCTACGACTTCTTTTGTTGTCTCGCAAACCTGTAAACGATAACTCAAAATAAACCAGTAAAAAAGCTCACCAGTCTCATTTGGAGAAGCGATTTTCCATCTATGAAATTGCTAATTTTGTCGATTGATTTCTGTGAAAGGCTAAAGAGGTCGAACGGCATTCTCGAAACAAGCTAAATAGTGAAATGTTATAGAGAAGTGCGAGAGTGACGCCTCTTCTGCCAATGCTGAGCGTCGCGTGGTTTGGGAATATTTCATTCAAGGATGTGAGGTTTTCCACTAGGTGAGTTAGCAAAATTGATTCCCAGGTAATAAAAACATTTCAAGGCTGTCAGAAATACAAACGTACGCTTTCGAAGCAAACTTTGTATTACAAGACGGAGAGACAAGTGATAATGTTGCAATTTTTAATTTAAAACATGGGTTGAATGTTTCTCGTGCATGGAGTCTCGCAGGAAAAAATTCAGGCGTTCCCTTTAGCGGCTGCTGTAGCTGGGTCACATTTCATTGATTTTCAAAAATTGGTAATAACTGAGCAAATTGAGATTACAATTACAATTATACATCCACCAGGGAATATAGGGGGGAATGACTAGGAAAACGCAGCATGAATGATAATTTATAGCAGATTGCAGTCAGCAATTGTGAGTAAAATACGATAAGATCCGCTCAATAGCGCGAGTGCTCAAGATGTTGGATGAAAGTGGATCGATCTGGTTTCGTTCCCAATACGCAATTTCCAATCTGCGTATGCGAATGAATTGGACGAGCCGTCGAATGAAAAATGAATTTGAATTTTCTTTCCGAGAGATGGATAATCTCAATTCAGCATTTGTAATTAGTTTCTAATGTTAATTACCCGAATGAGCTTCTCCATATCCGATGCTGAATATATTCTGGCTAGGACGATAAAGGAAATATTGCTGCATTTTCGATTGAGCACTGAATGAATTACGGACAGTTGAATCAATCGATCAGTTCCATGTCGAAATCTAACTGTGAGACGCTCACAACAATCAGCAACTTGAATCAGGAATGGCATCGAGTCTGACGAGAAAATATTGATATTTGAGGTGAATAATGAGAATACCTTTGGTTGTAGGGAAGCATGTAAATTTTGCGTGCTTCACACTACATTTTCTCAAAATGTTAAGCTGTAGAGCACTGGGGAGAAATTTGTTAATTCTAGAATTTTCAAGCCCCTTACTGTTCATGATTGGTCGGTTCAAGTCCTGCATCCAAATCGAATTCAATCTCCGAAATCGATATTCCATCCAAGGAATTTTGACAGATTGCGAGAAGTTCAGGCGTCACTGAACTAAATCGAGTTGATTCAATCTCTCCTCCGCGCAGGAGATACTTCAGTTTCTCGAAAGTTCTTTCCAATCTTGCTGGTGTCATAATTGCCTCCACACTCTTAAATCTTAAATCTCTTAAATGTTTCAGTATCGGTTCTGACAGAAAGCGTTACTCTGCGGTCGTCGCTGAATCCACAACCATCGTCGTCTGTGAATACGGATATCATCAGAATTTTCCACTTTATTTCTGCATTTATGAGATGAAGAGAAAGTCGAATTCCTCGGGACTGTGAATAAATTGGTGAGTTGGCCTACCATTTGAAAGACTAAAAATAGACCTACAGTCTGGAAAACGCTGACTTGTGTCACAGTAAGGCCAGAAGTTGGTATATTGCCAACGATTTTTTTTGTTGACTTACAAACCTGCAAACATTGAGTCGAACTCGAACAGTGGGTGATACTCACAAGTCTCATTTGAAGAAGCGATTGTCCATCTATGAAATTGCAAATTTTGTCGATTGAATTGCGTGGAAGTGAAAGTATGTCGAACGGCATTCTCCACCAAATAAGCACAGCTATCGAGGAGTGACGCCTCCTCGGTCAATGAATAGCGTCGCTTCGTTGAGAAGATGCTGAAGAGCGTATGTGATGCCACTGGGTGTACTGTTAAAACTAGGACTGAGAACGCAAAGCACAAACTTTTTAAATAAAAGTTGTTATTGCAAGAACAAGCGATTGAGCAATTTGAATTTTTTTGTGGAGATTCACGACAACTTCAGAAACGGGTGCAAACTAACAAAAATTTTGCGAACTAACAAAAACTCACAAATCGCATACGATAGCACACATCCAACTGAAAATTTAGTCGCAACGAATGTGGACATCATATGCAAATGAAATACGGATTTTGCAGCTCAATTTTCTGAGTGTTCGAGATGTCTAACAGAAATTTCGAATCCGTCCGAGCTCACTACGTAATTCCCGATCGTGCTATCAAACCTGGCAGTCGATTCAAATTTGAAATTCGCTATTCTTCCTTCGTGTTGTAAAATCTAAAAAATATTTTAAATTTTATGTTCAGTTCGCTAATCTCGATTACCCGAATGAGCTTCTCACTATCTGACACCGAATATTTCGGTTTAGATGAAATGCAAAGGCAGCTGCAATTTCGACAGAGCATAGCTCGAATAACTGATAAAGGCAGCATTCGAACAGTTTCGTCGTAGACGTGAATGGTAAAATTGCGTTGCAATGGGCTAACGAAGCAGAGGAATAGAAAATAACTTTCTTCCCCAAGTGATGGAAAATCTGAAAAAACAGCTTATTCATTATAATCGTTCTTTTATTATAATCGTATTGGCAATTTCACCCGAATTAGTTGCTCAATATCCGATTTCGAATATTCGATCGGTGATCTGTAAATAAAGAGACTACTGCACTTTCGACTGAAAATCGCTTTAAGAACAGATAGCGGGAGCGATCGATTAGTGCCATCACCAAACTTGACCGAGCAACTTTCTAAAATATCAGCTGCATGTAGTAGGAATGCAACTGAATCTGAAGGGCGATTTCGATTTTAAGTTGTTAATACATTGGTTCAAATACCTTTGGTTACGGAAAAGTAATTAACATGTGCATTTTTCACTTTACACTTTTGCAAAATATCGAGAAGAGCATAGCTAAAAAATTGTGAATTGTGTCTCGGATATACTTCATAACACTACGGATCATTGAAGTCTTTGTCGTGTGGATCGAATTCGAATCTCGGAATAGATATTCCTTCAACAAACTTTCGACAAATTGCGAAATATTCAGGATTCAAGTACATGAAAGTAGTTGATTTGACCTCCTTTCCTCGAAGGAGAGGCTTTAGGTTATCCAAAATCCTTCTCACGTCGTCCGTCGCTTTGATAACTGTTCTTATTTTCTTAAGAGACCGGATCGGTAAGAATCGAGAATCCCCCGGACATGCTCCTACCGATTTGAGATCCACAAGCCGATACTCTAGCAGTAGGAAGGCCTTAGCCCTACAATAGCCGTAGGACCCCTTCTTCGGGATTCTATCAGCTACGGCAGAAGAAATATGAATAAATGCGTGAAATGGTTGAAAAATCGTAAACAACAAACCTGGAGGGATAGACCCGATTGTTCTTGTGCA
>LS499609.1:0-29574 GCA_900490845.1 Pristionchus japonicus
TCTCCTTCTGTCATTCCCTCCTCCCATCTCCACTGACGACCATCGCCAGCCCTTCTTCTCCTTCTGTCATTCCCTCCTCCCATCTCCACTGACGACCATCGCCAGCCCTTCTTCTCCTTCTGTCATTCCCTCCTCCCATCTCCACTGACGACCATCGCCAGCCCTTCTTCTGCTTCTTTCTTCCCTCGCCTTTCCTTCTTCGTTTCGTATAGTCGACCTTCGTTTTCGTTGCATCGAATTCCATTCGCTGCATTTTCCATTCTTATGTTACTTCCTTTCTTGCAGTTGTCTACACCAACTATTCGTAACTCACACCCAACAAAGTATAACTTAAATATTGATAGTAAGGTGAGCTCATAATCCTGATAAGACGGCCTAATCCAAAGAGTATTTCAGCGACCATCCCACCAGCGGTTTTCTCAACTTGATCGGCGATAAGAGCATTGCACAGTCCGATCACTTCCGATTCGAGCCTATAATTTCGAATATAAAGACTACGCTGAATTATACCTATATCAAAACCTGGGTCAATCAACGGTTGCTCTTCTCGAATTGTGAAATGTCTCTCCTCTGATAAAGATATCTTCATCGCTTAATTGCGTATGATCGTATTGAATGTGGTAATACTGAACATGATCGAGTTCTTTCAGTTGCTGTACTGAAATGACTAGAGATGGAGAAGATGAGTTCTCTCTCCAGTTAGAGCAACGAGAGAACACGTCAAATGAAGAAATTCGACTGATCGACATGGAACAGGCTTCCTTCCCCCCTCCCACAATCTCCCATGACGACTGCTTCACTGTTCACCACTCTTTCTCCTCTTCCTTCCTTTCCTTCGTTCATTCTTTCTTGCGAATAGTAGTCTTTCGTGTTTTCTTTATCCTCAATGATATGACATCGCTCGAAATTATATTGTTTCAGCTGTCTACACCAACTCTTCCGTGACCCAATCGCAAGCAAAACTAAATGTTTGCACAACGAATAAGAATGTACGACGGTATAATTACTCAATTCACTGTCTTATTTTATTCAGAAAATCCATAAACGCTAAAAATACTGCACCGAATATATCCCCAATCAAAAACGGAGGGTATAACATGAGGGAACTTACTTCACAACCGTTCGAATGACAAGACCACGGATTCGACCCATGAGCAGCGATTTCGAAGGGCCCTTCGACTGGGCATTCGCCTGGTCAAGTGGAATCGTTATCTGATGCACAGATCATGAGACGATCACAGATGACTTCTCAAATAAAGGATAAATTGTTTGTCTGATCTCGTATTTTTTTGCATAATGAATTCAATTTATCAGATAGAAGTGGTGGTTCATTAAAAAGTGGCAAATATTCGTAATTAATTAGCTTCCAGTCAGCCGTGAGACAGTGCGGGAGAGAGGTGATATGAAGAGACGCTTCACTTTCCACCACACGTCTCCACGGCAGATCCTCCCCTTCTCTCATCTCTCTAAGCGATTTCTTCTCTGTTCGTCTTCCTCCCCTTTCCTTCGCTCCTTTTCCCTTCTCAACCTGTAGTCAACCACTTTCTTTCTTTGTTGTGAATACACTATCAAACATTATTCATTTGCAGTTGTCCACGCCAGCTCAGTCGCTAGTCCGTAATACCCTATTCATTAACTCGACTATGAATCATCAAAAAGTAAGCTGTTGTTCTGTTGTTGTTGTTGTTGTTAGCTGTTGTTGTTCCACAGTCTCCAACTTGACTTTAAAAAAAAGAATTCTTTGTAAAAATCTGTAAACGCTTTCGAGCTTGGATTCTGCTCATTGGAAATACGATCGCGAACTCTCTTTCTGCCCAATGAAGATCTGTGAGCTACCACGTGAAGCAGGCTTTTCCACACTATCTCTATTCCCCCTACAAGACAGAACTCGTCTATGTCGTTGATAAAAATATGTTGTTGTAAAATCTTATAGTGATGAATGCACAACACTGAATATCTGCGTCTCTGATTTGAAATAGACCATATTTATTGCTCGAATGTATTCCGATTACCGGGATAAGAGAACAAGCGGAAGAAAGAGATATAAAAGAGATATTCATCTCTATGGAACAGCCCTTCTTCTCTCTCCTTCTCCCATCTCTATTGACGACCATCCATCAGCCTTTCTTCCCCACCAGTCTTTCTTTCCTTCTCTGTTTCATATAGTTGTGTTCCCTTTTCTTTGACGAATATTTTTTAATCGTGTATTGTTGCAGTTGCCTACATCAACTCACCTATATCCCGGTCACAAATGATATCGCCAACACTATTGCAAGATAGGTGAGATCCAGATTAGGAAACCGAATCCAAACGCTATTTCAGTAACCATCACACTCACTCATCTCTTATCTTCTTCACTCCATCAATCAGCGCAATGACGGCAGTGGTCTTGAAAACGACCAGAATGATCAAACGCCGATCGGACGACACCCGATACGAAAAGAGAATCCCTTCTTCTGCTCCAAACTGCGAGGGGGTGATGGGAACAAATTGTGAAATGTTTTCTGACCGCTCCTCTGATAAAGTAATCTGTCTATGCTCGTACTGAATGTTGTAATATTGAACAAGATGCGACCACATGGATAATTGTATTGTCTGCGGTTGACAGTTCAAAACCGTTCTCTTGCGAACTAGACTGAAGAGAGATCAGGCAGAATGAAGAGAATCGATACATTGCCATGAGACAGTCTTCCTTCTCCCATCTCCACTGACAACAGTTCACCTCTCCTCCATCTCCACCAGTCTTTCTCCTTTCCTCTTTCCTTCTTTATTTCGTATAGTAGTTCTCTTTTATATTTTCTAATGATTTGATAATCGAGAATTATTGCAGTTGCCTACATCAACTTATTCTTGCTCGCAACATTATCACACTGTTGACAGAACGGTCAGATCTAACGCTTAGTAGGACGCCGATTTCAATCATTATTTCAGCGACCATCACTTCTTCTTCCCTTCCCGCACGCGTCCCATCATAAAACGACTACGCAAGCCGATCTATTGACCACAAGACAATTTCTTTCTCAGAGATGCGTGCATTCATCGTCTTTATCTTCAATAAATACCCACGAATTCTACGAAATAGTTTCTTGAAAATAAGTACACAATTCGGGAATCATCACTCATAGTTCTTGCAGTGGTTCTTCTTTGCTCGGTACTTTTTTCGCGTTATGCCATTCGATATCCATAGTAAATTCGAGATCACGAATATATTCCTGAAAGGTGGTTTAGTTGGAATCATTCTAGGACGTCTTACCATGAATTCTGGCTCGAAACATTCCTTCTTTGGGTAGACTTTGTTTTTGTCCTTCTCCACCTCCATTCTAGCAATCTCTTTAACGACTCCTATGCTGACTTCAAGTTCTTCTTCATAATTTCTGAAATTCGAATGTTTCTTTTCAACGTGTTCATAGTCGTTAAATGGATGCGAAGTCGAATGGGAAACTCACGTTTGCATTGGAAACAGCGCCCGAATAACAGCAATAATATCGTCTTCTTTCATTCCTAACTTCTTCACTAGCGCTAGAATATTTGCCGATTAAAAATTCATTTATTATCGATAACTTACCTTTCACGTCGACCACATCACCCTTGGACAGCGCAATAGTAACCGTTCTGAATTTTCTTTTTTTGTGATCAATTTCATTCCATAACTTCAAAATACTAAGCATTAAACGCTCAGATGAGCGCTTTAGTGGGGATGGCTAAAAATTGTTCACTGTACCTTTTCCAGTATGAAGTATACGCCAATAGTCCAGCATCGGATAATGGACGTTCCGGTCCTCCGGGAATTTTGGAGATTACTGAGAGCTGATAACCTGCAATGATTTGTATTTTTGCTTAATTGTTAATTAATTAAAATTAATTTAAACTTACTAAAATCAATGATAAACCGGCCCAATCCCTTGTTCTGATAGCACGGAAAGACGCAAAAACAATTGAGATTCACTTCGAATGTGGTGAGGCGTTGCTGGAATTGTTTACTATACGGATTACCTAGAAGCATTTTTTAATCGAAAATACTGTACAGCGTTACTGTTGAAATTCTCTAATCCGGCAGCAATCTGTTCAATAATCCGCTAGCTATTCAGATCTAATAAACAGTTCCGGTCATAAATGAATAAGAACATACCTTCGAGAAGTAACCAAGTGGTCTGAATCCGCACTCAGAAGTGAACTGAGTAACAACGTAGAAGTCGAAATACTCAACGTCCAAGTGCACACACTGAAATGATCACTGTTATTTTGCAAACGTCGTTTTTTAATAAGATTAATCTTGAATAGGTTGCCAGAATCAAGAATGACTCTCCTCATTTCACACACTCTCTCGCCTGCCTGATCGGTAAGAGAGTGTGGAAAATGAGGAGAGTCATTCCTCATTCTGACATCCCTAATCTTGAATAAACCCACCTTATCCTTGATGAAGCACATGGACAAGAGACATAGGAGCTGGCAGTAGTCCTGTAAAGAAGCAACCAATCATTTATCGATCATGAAGGCCGGGGCCTGTACCATTGTTCATAACTCTATCGGCACTACTCTATCAGTACAGTACAATACAACTCTAACGGGTTTTAGAATGAGCTTTACGTATAAAAATGACTGAAACGTACGCCCTGCTCATCTCCCTTGACTCTGAATACTGATAGATCTCCGGCCGAAGAGTGCTCATCCCGATACACTTCATTTCCAGGTGGAGGACCGCAGAAGAGTTTGCATTTTGTCTGAGAAGTTCGTGTTCAAGACACGAAAAAACCGAGTGTGATCTTTGAGAGAGAAATGGTGGTAAAATTTGCACAAACGACCACGGATTGTCTTTTCGGAAGCCAGGATAATTTTTGAAGATTTAAATCACCTACCGCATGTCTCTTCCACAGTATATCATTAGCAAAGTACTTGAAGCAACCGTCACAGATGAATATTGTCTCGCAATGAGAGTAATCGTCAGGATAGAATCCATCAAACATCGTTTGGATCTAAAATATTCGGAGTTTGTACTATTCGAAATAGGAAGAAGATGACAAATGAAGGTTTACTCACTTCAAATCTTCCTCCAAGCACAATGCTTTTCAGTTTTGCGAGTTCAGTAACACCTCGCCTTCTTGCCTGGAAAAGATCCATCTTGAAATGTAAAAATTATATTTTAGCGTCCTCCCTCAAAGTCTATCCCTACCAATCTCATTTCCAACCCCAATCAGAGAGCTGTTGTACTACGGATTGAGTCCAACGGTTTCCAAAGTGCAATCTTCCAAAGTGTAATCGTGAAGAGTACTTACATGCATTATCCTCTCTACGTTCACGATCCTTTCCGCCATACTCGCCTTCATTTTTGTCATCAAGCTAGATTCAAGCCTGAAATATAACCATTTTGTAATCATCTCACTTCTGAACATCTTTGTACTGCGTTAGGTTACAAGGGGAAGACGGTAGGAGGTGATGGAATTTATGATATGGTGTGCCGAAAGGTACCCAAAATTGGAGATATCTCGCACTAACTGCTAAACGCTCAAGGGGGTCCAAAAAGATCGATAATTGATAAATAATCACTCACATTGCATAGTACATCTCAGAGTATTCCTCATTCGGATTAACTTCATCGACTTCAGTTTCCACATATTCATCATCAGAGACATGGATCATCGACTCATCTAATCTGTTCAATTCCTCTCTAATGATTGACTCATTCAGGTCGAGATTTTCGGGTTCGGCCTGAAAAGTGCATCTTCATAATTGATATTTTATCAAGAAACTGAAGTACCGGGCAGATTTTGTCATGTGCTTGGCGAATGGACTTCTTGGCTCTCATTTGCTCAGTGAGACGCGACGCGTTGCGAGCCGCCTTTGACGCGACGCGCGTGGGACGCGACGCGTTGCGAGGAGCCTTGGTTGCTGTACGGAGGAGCGGACCGGTTTGCGTGCGCATGAGATTGCCAGTAGGGGTCCTCGGGGACTGTTGTTGCTTATTCCTCGGAGGCAGGTGCGACTGTTGTTTCGAAGGGGATCCTGAGATGCACAGATCATTCTTTTCAAAGGACAATCTTGCTGCTCACGTTCAGAATAAACCCATCCATTTCCGGTATAATACTTCCGTTCTTTTGTTCTTTGTACTAGTTCAATTGTAAGGATAAATGATGACGATAATGGTGCTTACCTGCATTGGAAGTGGGATTGCTGCTAGTGGACGGTTGTCCAATCGCGTCAGGAAACCCGACGAACCGGAAGACTCGCGTTTGTCCTTCCACCTGCAGAATTTTATATTTCAATTTTATAGATTATAAAGCAGGTGGTATTTCGTGAGGAACTTCTTCGATGTCTGGCCGACCCTTGCCGCTCCGAATGAAATGCTAAGCGTTAAACGAAAATAATAGGGAAAAAAACAGAAGGTCGGCCAGTAACCAAAGAAGTACTTTTTGTTCATAATGTGGCGAATGCAACCGTAGGAAAGATTAGCAATTAACTCACCTTTTGAAGGATATTCCTGCTTTGATAGTAGCGGAAAGACCCGCCCATGATATGGTAGTTCATGTTCCGATTGCCCTTCCTCGCTCCCCATAGAATGGCGACCGCTTCGCCGTCGTGTAGCTGCAATAAATACGCATTTTTTAGAAAATTTTCTTCTAAGCGTGATTTTGGAAAAAAAAAGTTTTCACAAAGTAATACCAAACAATATTTCATTCCTTATCGAGTCTCAATCAAGATGGAACTAATTACTCGGAAGGCATTATCTTGCGAGAATACAACTAATTTGAGAAACGTGTGTACCTTGAACTCTCCATCCCTGTTGGTCCATTGAATGAAGTTGGTGTGAGCACCCGTTTGTAGTAACTCGTAGAGAAACTGCCAAAGAGTGGTGGTAGTATCCTTCGATGAAGAGGGAGAGATTGGAGTGGCTGATGTTGACATTGTATCTCCTGAATAGACGTCGATTTTTTCTCGATTATTTTGAGCAAACGACGTATCTCCTTAGAGATATTACATGCCAAAAGAAAAATGAGTGAACAAGTTAGAATTACTGAATGAAAATGCATAATTACCTTCTCTTTCGCTTCCAAACGATGCCGTAGAATCCACAATTGGAGCATTCCGTTCCTCCTTTATGATACCCGGTGGCATGCCTTCAACAATTTTTTTCGGTACTTCTTGCTTATGCTAGCCCTAATCTGCCAACCTGGAGTAGAAGCGAGATTGGAACTAGAGGACGGTTGTCCAATCGCATCTGGATACCCGACGAAACGGAAGACTCGGTTCTGCCCACCCACCTGCGTTTTCGAATTTTTATTTTTAAATTGAATAAAAAAATTTAAGTCATGTGGCGAATCAAACCGTAGGAACTTCGAGATTTATTGGCGACAATCATTTCTCATACCTTTTCAATGATATTCTTGCGATGATAATAGCGGAAAGAGCCATTCATTTTTTTGTAGGTCTGGTTCGGGTTTGCCATCCTTGCTCCCCATAACCGAGCGACCGCTTTAGGGTCATGAATCTGCAATCAATATTCTTTATGCCCCGTACTTGTACTGTTCGCAAATGGTTCCCGACTAGACCAACCCCTTACTCGGTTTCTCTAGGTAGAAAATGAGATTGGGCAGTGACACTGTCCACAGCATTACCAGCATTGGAAAAGGGATCGCAAGTAGGGTACCGAATAATGTTTCGCTCTCTCTCAATAAACAAGGCTTGCCCAATGAATCGGAAGAATCAATGAATCTACAAATTTTCTAAGGAAGATAGCCTCCACAAGCTGGGAAAACGTGTGTACCTTAAACTCTCCATCTCGGGTGGTCCAGTGAATAAAGTTGGTGTGTGCGCCACTCTGTAGTAGCTCGTAGAGAAACTGCCAAAGAGTAGTGGTAGTATCCATGGAGGCAGAAGGGAGTGAAGATGAGGGGGAGAGTGGAGTGAGGGCTGCAGTTGACATTGTATCTCCTGAAAGAACTTTCTCAATTATTTCGAGCATGAAATACTATGATGCACTAAATCCGATTCAGGTTAAATGGCATGACTGAGTCAAAGTATTGGCTGCCGTACGGGTCATAACTTAAAATAAAATTAATCGTGTTTAGCAAATGAAATAATCTCTGGCAGATGTGAAGAGAGATAACAGGGAACAAGATAGAATTCGCGAATGAAAATGTATAAAAACCTTCTCGTTCGTTTCTAATCGATGCCACTTCCGGAGTGTTCCGTTCTTCCTTTCTGATGACTTCCTGTTTAATACCCACTGGCATGCCTTCAATTTCGTCTGCAAACAAGGAAATTGCGCTACCACTCTAGAGGGCATGTCTCTCTAGTCAATACAGTTCGGAATACAGGGTCGCTGTCTCTTCATCTCACAATCGGTTTCAGAGGCGAGAGACAAAATGAACAGACGGCCCTTTTTTCCGAATTTCGACCTCTATGGAGGGGTAATAGCAATATAAAGAAGCAATTTAAAGAAGGTCCTATTCAGCTTACCTGCAGTGGAATCGGGTTTGCATGTTGCAGATGGTTTTGCACTATCTTGCGTTTCATCTACAAAATGATCACATCCATTTTCAACATAACACCACACAGCGTGCTGTCGAGGATCAAAAGGCCAATTTACATGGCGGATTCCTTTTCTTGTCTCGATTATTTCATCTCAATCGAATATCAAAATCTAATGTATCCCAAATGAAACACATTGAAACAATCACCTCGATACAGGTGAAAAAAACTGTAAAATTAATTTAAAAATTATAAAAGCCTAAATTAAGAATCAGACGAAGTCAAACATTTTAAAATGTGGTTGGGAACAAAACTCATTTTTCCGTTTCTCGAAATTCCTCATCGTCATGGAGGAGAGTCATCAGCGTATCACTCTACTCCATGATGGGAAGGAATTTCGAAAAACGGAAAAATGAGCTTTGCTCGCAAGCACTTTTAAAAAATATTGACCACACCCGATTTTCAATTTTTGACTTGCAAAATTTTATAAAATTAAAAATGTATTTGAAATACGTAAGTGTTTCACCTAGGTTTCATGTTTCGGATATAGTTAGAGGAAGAACAACAAGTCGAAATAGGATTAGGGAATTAGATTACGTCCGCCGCGCAAATGAATCTTTTGATCCTCAATGGCACGCTGTGCACCCTCTTTTGATTGTACTTTGTTGATTGACCCCTATTGTAACTATGTTCAACATCGATAAATGTTGATGTTGATGATGCTTACATGAACTGGAAAATGGATTGCAACTAGGTGGTGGTTATCACCCTAATTAAAAATCAGTCTTTAAAGAGCAAAGATCAAGAAAAAAACAACGGTTCCAGTTCTGCTTACCTGCAGTGGAATCGGGCATGCAACTCGATGTCGGTTGTCCAATCGCATCTGGATACCCGACGAAGCGAAAGACGCGGATCTGCCCTTCCACCTGAAATTCCGCTTTTATTTTTTTAAATTTTATTTAAAATTTAATTTATTTAATCATCTTTCGAATCTAACCGTTGGATCCTCGATATATTGGCGACAAGCATTTCTCATACCTTTTCAATGATATTCCTGCGATAGTAACAGCGAAAAACGCCACCAATTTTGTCGAAGTTCATGCTCGGGTTTGCTTTTCTTGATCCCCATAGTCGGGCGAACGCTTGAGTGTCGTGAATCTGCCAAATATTAGGTTGATGCAAAAGTTTTTTTCCATTATAATTTGAAATGCCTCGGCTCTCGCGTACAACATGGTCCAAATTCTTTCACATCGTATTTTAGGGGAATGTTGTGGGATCACAGTCGTATGTTGGCGCTGACTCAGAAATGCATACTACGGGAGAAATAAATTTCGAAAGAAAAATGTTGAAAAATCATGAAAAATTAGCACGTCGAAAACTTCGCTATCAAAACCAACCATATTCAATCCAACCATCGTCAAAATTTGTCATCTCAGGGAGTGATAGGGATGAGCCCACTTGTTCATAAAAACACGAAAGATTCAACTCTCGACCTGACACGGAAGAAGGAAAAATTAAAATGTCCAATTTTAGAAGGCTGAAATTCTGTGCCAACTATCCAAAAAATGTGGCTCTTGAATAGAAAGGTGAAAAATCTTCAAACTAGGAATTTTACCTTGACATACAAAGTACTTCAATTTTTTGTTCAGGTGAAGTCATCAGTTCTGTTCAATAGAATACGCGGCTTCATAACGCAGTAAAAAATAATTAGAAAAAATAATTTTTGCAAACGGGCGCTAGTCTAGGAAGGGTATTCACGGGAGTTATATCGCAATGCATGAATTGTGACAACTAATCTTCATGCTCTGCAGCAGTGGAGTTGGGCGTGCTATAGCTCGGTTCTCCGAGGAGATACAAATCGATAAATGGAGAGGTTGAAAAATTAGTACTCGTACTTTGGCCCACTACTGCACCCGTCTAAACGGGCTGCTTGTGATATGATCCTGTGGTCCATGTAGAGCATCCAAGCCCACACAACTACCAGAAAAGCATGTCTTGATTGGACCTTTGCTAAAGAAATTATAGCCGAAATTCGCGAGATCAAAAATCGGAAAAAACTTTTGCATCAACCTGATATATCGTTATTTTGGTGAATTGCGAAATCATATTTTTGTTTTTGAAAAGTCACGGTTTTGCTTGTGTTTGAATGATGACAAACTGAAAATCATTCTTTTTTTGCAAATGATAGTTTCAAAGGTTACATCTCATCTCGTTCACTCTCAATTTTAAATTAAGACTGTGCAGCAATTTAGAAAAATTGGCAGGTATTTCATTGGGCTCTGCTTAATCGGAAGACGTCTGTATCATTAGAGGGGATCACTTTGCGAGTATACCGAAACAAATTGCATGATAGGAGCAGCCAACACATTATTAAGATCATAAGAAAAAAGTAAGCCGCGCTCTTTTTGTGGCGGAGCCTATCCTTTTTAGCCATTTAACACCGTTTTTTTTCAAAGTTTTTGCGCATTTTCACAAGAACACTCAGTTATTGGGGTGGATTCACGTTCGGCTAGCACAATTTGATTTGAACTAAATATTAAGAGCCCGGATCGGGGAAAATTCACCATCCCCCGGACATTTCCCTAGGGCTAGGATCAAGACCGCCACACTCACATATGTAGGAGCTCCTTTAACCTTATTTACAAAAATGATGAAATATTGGTCCGCATTGCGCAATGCGGCGCGCCACGTGCGCGCGAAGATTGAAAAGTGCATTTTCATGTCTTTTCCACCGAACAAGCTAGGATCAAAATTTCTTCTGCACTGTGTTAGGGTTGACGTAAGTGCACAGGAGCACTATTGGGATCAATTCTAGGACGAGTCTGATACGAACTTTGTATCTTTAAATTTTAGTTTTTTCGAGTTTTCATTGTTCCAGAGTAGCGTTCGACATCGCAATGTAGATATACGTTTGTACCCCAGACCCTCATGCATCTACCCAACCATATATGAAAAGAATCGGACGGTGCCATTTTCTGCAAAAAATTTCTGAGTGTTTCGGAGTAGCTCTCAGGCCGATATTATCTGGCATTTCCCACTTGGTCTTTCAGTGATTTCTGAAACAAAACACACAAACAATGATCCTAGGCCTCCATGTGAATTATGATCACCATATGAGTCGAATCCGCCATCATGACTTTTTCGGACCATGACAAATTATCAACCGAGAAAGGAAAAATTTATTTTAGTGTTGCAGGGAATTAGTAATGATGAGAGTATGCCGTGCACTGTTTTGTAAAAATTCTCAAGTGCGTTGATAATTAAAAGTTCATTCAGAAATTTTACATTTTTCATCTCCCTGTGTATTTCAGATAGTTTCTCCAAATTTTAGCCGTACAGTGGCACGGCATACTTTAATCATTACTAACTCCCTGCAACACTAAAATAAATTTTTTCTTGCTCGGTTGAGAATTTGTGAATTTTTTTCGAAAATTTATTTTAAATAGTTAGTTCTCGATTCCACGAAAGCCACGTTACGGTAATACGGGGTACTGTAGATTGTTGAGTGACAGTACAACACATTGGCGTATTGCAATTGAAGTTCCTTCATCATGACTTTTCGGGCACTTTTTGAACCATGACCCCGGGTTCATGGTGGTGGGTGACTCTGAGACCATGAACCCCGGGTCATGGGTCGAAAAACTCATGGTGGCGGATTCGACTCCTATGGTGATGATATTTCACATGGAGGCCTAGGATCACTATTTGTGTTGTTTGTTTCAGAAATCTCTGAGAGACCAAGTGGGAAATGCCAGATAATATCGGCCTGAGAGCTACTCCGAAACATTCAGAAATTTTTTGCAGAAAATGGCACCGTCCGATTCTTTTCATATATGGTTGGGTAAATACATGAGGGTCTGGGGTACAAACGTATACCTACATTGTGATGTCGGACGCCACTCTGGAACAATGAAAACTCGAAAAAACTAAAAATTTAAAGATACAAAGTTCGTATCAGACTCGTCCTAGAATTGATCCCAATAGTGCTCCTGAGCACTTACGTCAACCCTAACACAGTGCAAAAGAAATTTTGATTCTAGCTTGTTCGGTGGAAAAGATATGAAAATGCACTTTTCAAACTTCGCGCGCACGTGGCGCGCCGCATTGCGTAACGCGGACCAATATTTCATCATTTTTGTAAATAAGGTCAAAGGAGCTCCATCGTATGTGAGGGTGGTGGTCTGGATCCAAGCCTTAGGGAAATGTCCGGAAAAGAGCCGAAATGGTAAATTTTCTCGGAGCCGGTCTCTTAAGAGTTATTGGGGGTCATTCGTATAACAATAAAACAACTTTTTGGAAAAACATAATACGGATACGTGAACGTAATGCGTAATAGCTGCGAAAATGGCATACCTTAAACTCTCCTTCAGTGTTGGTCCATTGAACAATGTTGGTGTGTGCACCCGATTGCAGTACCTCGTGTAAGAACTGCCAAAGAAAAGGCGTAGTACCCTTCGGAGAACTTCCTGTATGAATTTCGATGAACTCGCAATTATGCGGAGCACGAGAATACCGCCCTATTCAGCTTACCTGCATTAAAAGAAGGTTGGCAACTAGAAGACGGTTGTCACCCTAATCAATTAACAGTCTTTGAAGATCCAAGATCAAGAAAACCAAAAAAGGAACGGTTCTGCTTACCTGCTTTGGACGAACGTTTTCCAATCGCATCGGTATACCCAACGAATCGATAGACGTGTTTCCTCACCTGCAATACTTTTACAGAATATATTATGTTCCCATTCCCTTTAAGAACCCCCTTCGAGGGAGAGGAGGGAGAGCGGAGACAAAGGGAAAATGGGTTCCAAAACATCACACAGTTCCCAAACGCGGGCTCTTAAACGTCCCACCACCGCTGTACCGAGTGGTGGCGGATCGTTCGCGAATCTTTTTTGGACCCTCCTTTTGCCTCATATTAGTAGTTTATCAATGCTTCTTCTATCATATCCGTGACCTAGTTTCTACCTGTTTCAAAGATAAGTTACCTCGACAAACGTTTAATGGCGACAGTAAACTCATACCTTTTGAATGATATTCTTGCCACGATACTTTCGAAGAGCGCCTTCCATTTTTAGGCTGTTCATGCTAGGGTTTGCCTTTCTTGTTCCCCATAGACGGGCGACCGCTTCACGGTCATGAAACTGAAAAATATATCTTTATTTTCGAAAATTGTAAACGAAAGCTAAAAAAATAAAGAAAATTGAAAGCTGGGTAAACGTGTGTACCTTGAACTCTCCATCATTGCTGGTCCATTGAATAATGTTGGTGTGCGCGCCAGTCTGTAGTAGCTCGTAGAGAAACTGCCAAAGAGTAGTGGTAGTATCCTTCGATGGAGATGGGGAGAGTGGAGTGGCTGCTGTTGACATTGTATCTCCTGAATGAACGTCGCTTTTCTATCAATTATTCGGAGCAAACGGTGTATCTCCTTAGAGATGTTGCGCAACAGAAAAAAGGACTGGACAAGATAGAAGTAGTGAATGAAAATGCATTAAAACATGTCGTTCGCTTTCAAACGACTCCATTGTTTTCCGATCTTCCTCTCTGCTATCCTCCTGTTTGATACCCACTGGCAAGCCCTCAACTTCGTCTTTCTAGCCAATGAGTTCGGAATACAGTGTCGTTACATTCGGTTTTAGACGGCCTTTTTCGTAGTTCTTACTTTTCGGGTAACAGCGAAATAAAGTATGATAAATGTTGCCACCTAGCATACCCCATGATATTGCCCTCCATATGCTTCTTACCTGCAGTGGAATCGGGATTGCAACTAGGCGATGGTTGTCCAATCGCATCGGGACACCCGACGAAGCGGAAGACGCGAATCTGCCCTTCCACCTGCACATCCGAGAACTTTCGTCTTATTTTCAAGAAAATATCATAATATAAGGTATGTCGCTCATCATTGGGCAAAAAGCAACCTACTTGGAACCAAAAGATAGACTACCGACGCATACCTTTTCAATGATATTCCTGCGATAATAACAGCGAAAAACGCCCCGAATTTTTTTGTAGTTCATTCTCGGGTTTGACTTTCTTGATCCCCATAGTCGGGCGAACGCTTCAGTATCGTGAATCTGCAAAGAATACGCTTATTTTCGAAAGTTAGAAAAAATTGTATTTGAAAAATCACGGAATCATCTATTGGTTTCGAAAATGTTAGTTTCATAGGCTACATCTCCATAAGCTGGGAAAACGGGCATACCTTAAACTCTCCTTCACTGTTGGTCCATTGAATAATATCGCTGTGCGCACCCGTTTGCGATAACTCGTGTAAGAATTGCCAAAGATAAGGGGTAGTTCCCAGTGAGGAAGAGAAGGAGAGTGGAGGGAGGGTTGCAGTTGAAATGTTATCTCCTGAATGAATGTCGAATATTGCTCAACTATTTCGTGCATGTATTTTTATTCTGCTTACATACCTGTATTGGAAGTGGGATCGCAGGTAAGGGGTGATCTTCCAATCGCATTCGGTTTTCCGACGAAACGATAAACGTGCTTCTGCCCTTCCACCTGCAAAACTTTCACCACTTCCAGTTCCTCATTTTTTTCCGTTCCCCCACTAATCCCACGGGTGGTCATCATATCATAAAGAATTGAAAGGTCCAGCGGCCTACCACAATCGGGCCAATGCCTTGATGTACGGAATGGTGGCTATCTCTATCTGTGACCTTGTCGTGTCAATCTGGTTAAACGGGTGGTATGTATTTCGCTCATCATGTTACGAATGTACTCGTAGGAACCTCGTTGAAGACGCTTTGTGTGAAGACGCACTCAGCTATTTGTTAAAGACAATCTGCCTTTCATATGTCGTACCTTTTTAATCATATTCCTATCATAATACTGCCGGAGAACGCGGCTGAGTTTGTCGTAGTTCATGCTCGGGTTTCCCTTCGTTGCTCCCCATAGGCGAGCGACCGCTTCAGCGTCAAGAAGCTATAATAAATATATTTTTAGTCCCAGTATTCGTCTCTCAACTCTCTATAAAGATTTAAGCGTGCTCGCGGCATTATCTTGCGAGTATGCAAATTGACCGGAATTTGGAAAAACGATTGTACCTTAAACTCCCAATCACTGTTAGTCCATTGAATAATGTCGGTGTGCGCTCCATTCTGTAGTAGCTCGTAGAGAAACTGCCAAAGAGTAGTGGTAGTATCCATCGGGGAGGAGGGCGAGAGTGGAGTGGCTGAAGTGGGCAGTATATCTCCTGAAAGAGCTCACTCAAGTATTTCGAACATGAAGTATTATTATACACAAAATTGCCACGCGTTTAATGGCATGAATTGAGTGAATAATGTTTAGCAACTTAAATGAACTGTGACAGATATGAAGAAGGAGTGAACAAGATCGAATTAGTAATGAGAATGCATAAAAACCTTTTCGTCCGCTTCTAAGCGACGCTACTGATGTCACTGTTGTAGCATTTCGTTCTCCCTTTTGAATAATCCTTTCTTCCTTTCTGCTAACCACTGGTATACCTTCAAATGGGATTCTCAGCGGCATGAAAGTCTAGCTTATCCAGTGTCTCTCAATCCATGATTTCAGAATAAAGGGTCACTGTCTCTTCATTTCACGGAGGCGAGAGATAAAATGAACGGACGGTCTTTATTTCCGAAGTTTGAACTCAATGAGTGGGTAACAGCGATATAGAACGCTTTCTGTTACCATCTAACATCTGTTCGGTACCCCTTGCTTTGCTTCTTACCTGCGGTGGCGGCGAGATTGTAACTAGGTAATGGTATTCACTCTAATCAAAGACAATCTTTCTTATCATCTACAAAATGTAGCCTCTCCTTTTCGAATATAACACCCTCGTTCTATTGTTCCTTGCTGGTTGACCCTATTGATGATGATGCTTGCCTGCGGTGGCAGCGAGATTGCAACTAGAGGATGGTTTTGCACAACCTTGCGTATCATCTACAAAGTGTAGCCTATCTATTTCGAATATAGCAGTTTTCTATTGTTGTTCGACCTGGATATATGATGATGATGAGAATGATGCTTACCTGCGGTGGCAGCGAGATTGCAACTAGAGGACGGTTATCACCCTTATCAAAAACAACCTTGCGCAAATCTACTGAGCTTACCCGTCCATATAAAACCCTCGTTCTATTGTTCCTTGCTGGTTGACCCTATTGATGATGATGCTTGCCTGCGGTGGCAGCGAGATTGTAACTAGAGGACGGTTGTCCCATTGCTCCTCCGGGATATTCGACGAACCGGAAGACGCGGCTTTGTCCTTCCACCTGCAATATTTTATAATTTTTAAATTGTCGAGGACACAATTACATAATGACATTACATAATTACGTCATAATTACGTCATAATTGTCGTCATAATTGTTCATCCCACTGCGTCATCATCCCACTGCCCACTGCTGCGTCACTGCACCACTGCCCACTGCGTCATCCCACTGCGGCACTAGATCGGATGAGGACATTTGGATAACCAGATGGGTCCTGCATGCCTACGGCATGCCCGGTGTTCCCTGAGAATATCATCCCTCCCCTCTCCTCCCTTCCCCTCTATCGCGAGACACCTATTTCGAAATCCCGAGTTTCGCAATATTTCGCAATCCTGAGGAGAGGCGCGCATGTGATGAAACTTGTTTACGATTTCGCAATGGTGGTCACACGGACGCACGCACGCACGGACAGACACCTCTGCTTTATATAGGTGTATGATTTTTAAATTGAAGATATATTGGCGACACATACCTTTTCCATGATATTCTTGCGATGATAATAGCGGAAAAGGCCACGAATTTTTTTGTAGTTCATTCTCGGGTTTGCCTTTCTTGCTCCCCATAGACGGGCGAACGCTTCAGTATCGTGAAGCTGCAATCGATACGCTTATTTTCGAAAATTGAATAGAAATATTAATTGAAAATCACAGATTTGTTTGAACGTGGATGAAGGCAAACAGAAAATCATCTTTTGGTTTTGTGAATATTCGATTCACCCTCCCCCTCCCCCTTATATGAGCCCATTTGCGTAAGAGTCTCGCATGGATTGGCACAGTGAAAAAGTTGAGGTATGAGGTAATCATGATTGGGGGTGCCTACATCAGTTCCCTACAACTTTTCCCGTTCCTTCTTTGAACCACATATTAAGAGTTATTGAGGGATATTCGTGAACTATTATGCGCGGAACGATAAAACAACTTTTTGATAAAAAAGAAACATGATACGATAAGATGGAAAACGCGTATACCTTAAACTCTCCTTCATTGTTGGTCCATTGAATAATGTCGGTGTGCGCACCCGTTTGCAGTAACTCGTATAAGAACTGCCAAAGATAAGGGGTAGTTCCCGGCGAGGTAGAGAAGGAGAGTGGAGGGAGGGTTGGAGTTGAAATTATATCTCCTGAATGAATGCCGATTATCTCTCAATTATATCGAGTATGAAATCGTGAAGCTGCAAATAATACGCATATTTTCGAAAATTGAAAAAAAAAGATAATTATTTGAAAATCACAGAGATTTATTTGAACGTGGATGAAGGCAAACAGAAAATCATCTTTTGCTTACCTGTATTGGAAGTGGGATTTAGGGATGATTTTCCAATCACATCTGGATACCGAACGAAGCGGAAGACTCGGTTCTGTCCTTCCACCTTCAAAACTTTCGCAATATACATTATGTTCCATTTCCCGATCTTTTTCGATTCCCCACTCGCGATGGGCGTCATACTGGCGAGTAGTGTTGTTGTGACGAGCAACTCGCCACTCGCAAGTGTCCGAGCACTGATTTCTCTCTTTTCATTCGCGAATGGCTGGCTACTCGCGAGTGGTTTCATTCCACTCATTCGCCAAGCGAGCGCTCGGTGAATGACTCTCGAGCGAACAACACTACTTGCGAGTAGAGTGCGGAAGGCAAGAGTAGACTCTCTTCATTCTCAACGCTCTCTCTCTCTTCACTCTGACCGGTGAGAGAGTGTGTGAAATGAGGAGAGTAACTCTTGCTTTCCGAACTCTACTTGCGAGGTCCCCTTAGCATCAGACGTCTGGGCGTCATGACCAAAGGATAGCACCGTCCTGCGGTACCACAACCAGCAAACCATGCATTGTTGTGCGGCTGCTGATATGTTTGGACACTAATTTTGCCAAATTTTAGTAGTTTCTCAAGGCTTCTTCTACCTGTGAGCTAGTCGCCTCAGCATTATTAAACAGGTGGTATATTTTTCGTTCATGTTTCATGTTTCGAAAGTAATCTTGAGAAGCTCGGCGAAAATTTGACACAAATGAACTCTCATACCCTTTCGATGATATTCTTGACATGATACATTCGTAGAGAACTGCCCATTTTGTCGTAGTTCATGTTCGGGTTTGCCTTCGTTGCTCCCCATAGACGAGCCACTGCTTCTGGGTCATGAAGCTGCAATCAATCCGCGTATTTTCGAAATTAAAAAAAATGTATTTGAAAAATCACGGAATCATCGTTTGGTAATGAAAATGTTGTTTTCATAGGCTACACCTCCATAAGCTGGGAAAACGGGTATACCTTAAACTCTCCTTCATTGTTGGTCCATTGAATGAGGTTGGTATGTGCGCCAGTGTGCAGTAACTCGTATAAGAACTGACAAAGAGTAGTAGTAGTACCCATCGAGAAGGAGAAGGAGAGTGCACTGAATACGGAGAATTAGTGAAAGAGAATGGATAAAATTCTTCAAACGACGCCAAAGGAGATACTGTTGCAGTGATGAGCTCTACCTTCCTGATACCCACTGGCATGTCTTTGATGAAGGGAAATTCAGCTCACCCAGTGTACATAGACGGGTAGTAGCACATATTTAAAAATAAGATGGAAAGAATATTTTTTACTGGTGCTGTGAATATTCAGAGGTAAGTTTATGCGTGAAACAGATCCAAAAATTGCATACTACAATCAGTAAATGCGTTTGGGAACTATTCGGCCTGACCGTTAACGTCTGTGTATTGAGACATTTGGAAATTGAAAGTAATTCACGTGAATTGGTAATACATGAGTTCATCTGCGAGTACCAAGGTGGGCCTCTTCAGACAATACACATTTATCAGATTATAGTATGGGATGCTTATAAGTACATAGCGGACAGTAGATACTTAATTAATTCTTATTTATTTCTAACTTAATTACAGGTAGTTGGAGAATTGGTTAGTGAATTCATAGAAGGGATCGATATTTCGTGTGATGACATGCTCATCCCAAGTCGAGATTAGAGAAATCACATTCAATCCATTCCGATCAATCAGTTCTTGGCAGAATTCTTTCCAAAATTCATTGTTCTCAATCAACCGGCTCTTTCGTCCAGTTCGTGAACGTGAATAATCGATGCGAAACGGAAGAAGCATTGAAGTGCTTCGCCTAGAAGAGCATAATGTAATATGTCACGTTAGTTTTGTGAATTCTCCGAGCAATGTCTATCTAATAGCATAAAAATGCTCACTTAGATCTTCTTTCGAATATTTACCACCAAAGATGTTTACTTGATGAACTCCATTACGTTTGATCAATTTCGTCAGAACTTTTCTGAAAAAATCACTTTTCTAATTCGCAATAAAGAACGATGAACTTACCGTATCTCCGGAGCGCATGGCATGTAGTCAGTGCTCATTTTCCTAATGCTAACTGTTTGCATTGTTCTACAAACGAAATCCAGTTGAACGCCGCTCGAAAAATGGGCAAGAATGACTGTCTCGATTTTGCTTATAAGCCCGATCGCGTAAGAATCGGACAAATCTAAAAGCACCTGGCACAGCTCAAAATGGTCAATTCCCTGAAACCGTGTGATTTGGGGTTCTCGACGATGCTAAAGACTGTGGACGTAGTCATTTTTCATTTTGAGCCTCCGTTGGCTCCAGACGACGTCGCGTCGAAAACAGTCTTTTATTTTTTCCGCCCCCAATAATTGTCCTAAAATTAAGTGAAAATGGCTCCGAGGCAAACATTTGATGGCGGTCACGCCTGTAATTTTTATTTTTCCTCAATATAAAAAATATTTTTGTTACAAAATGCTACTTTTTTTCGCCTCATTTGTGTGAGGAGCGACCTGCATAGTAATGACCGGCGTGAAGTGGTGATTTCAAAAATATTTTTTTCAGAATTTTAAAATATATACTTTTTGAATGATCAAAAATAAAGTGATCTGAAAACGACGTCCTCACCCTTGTTTACTCCCTTCCCTGACCTCGGTGACCTTCCTTCCCCTTTGATCTACCCTCTTCCTCCCTCTCGTCGGACTCTCTCCTCTGCGTCTCTGGCGCTCTCTCCGCTCTCTCACTTCCCCACACTATCTCGCCTCTCTCTTTCTGACTTTCTCTTTCTGATACTCTCATCCCGAGTGATCTGGATCTTGATCTGACTCTCCACCAATCAAATATCGACATGGAATCGATAAATTCCATCGGTGTTCGTGAGATTTCTCAGTTGCCCTCTGATCTCTCTAGCTTCCACCCTTCTATTGTCATCCTACTGCGCCACAATTATCTTCTCCATTTCGAGAGCAATTCTTCGGACCTTATTCGGATGTGTTCAGCAGTGAAACTCTCTTGCTAGTCAGAAAGAGAGAGGCGAGATAGTGTGGGGAAGTGAGAGAGCGGAGAGAGCGCCAGAGACGCAGAGGAGAGAGTCCGACGAGAGGGAGGAAGAGGGTAGATCAAAGCGGAAGGAAGGTCACCGAGGTCAGGGAAGGGAGTAAACAAGGGTGAGGACGTCGTTTTCAGATCACTTTATTTTTGATCATTCAAAAAGTATATATTTTAAAATTCTGAAAAAAATATTTTTGAAATCACCACTTCACGCCGGTCATTACTATGCAGGTCGCTCCTCACACAAATGAGGCGAAAAAAAGTTGCATTTTGTAACAAAATTATTTTTTATATTGAGGAAAAATAAAAATTACAGGCGTGACCGCCATCAAAAGTTTGCCCCGGAGCCATTTTCACTTAATTTTAGGACAATTATTGGGGGCAGAAAAAATAAAAGACTGTTTTCGACGCGACGTCGTCTGGAGCCAACGGAGGCTCAAAATGAAAAATGAATACGTCCACAGTCTTTAGCATCGTCGAGAACCCCAAATCACACGGTTTCAGGGAATTGACCTTTTTGGGCTGTGCCAGCCCTTGTTCGATTCTTACGCGAACGGGCTCTTATGCTTTGGAAAAGGTGCTCGAGTATTTCTGATGACGAAGCATTCATTGGCTCCAATTGGAACACGTAACGAGTTAAGAGCTAGATTTTTAAAAATAATTTAATGAAATTGAATAATTTCACCTTTTCCTTCTCAACAGCAGGTGACACTTCATGCAAAATCTTGGCAAAATATGTTTCATATTTGAGCTGAACCTCCACATTTAGTCGATATTTCTCGTCACAAAAGCCCAGCCATATTAAATGAACAGGGGGAAGAGCGTTTACGACATCTTTGATCAGAAAGTTCCACTTTTGACTAATCTAAATTTTGACATTTGTTAGAATATTATGCATAGGAAGAAGTGCATTGGATTCGAAAACCTCACCAAACGTAGAGATTCCCTCTCGACGCGGCCCACGTTGATGATTGTTCTCATTACATCAGGCGGAATGGTTGCGAGAGACAGCATGTGAGCACTGAGCGGGACG
Source organism: Pristionchus japonicus (assembly GCA_900490845.1). Classification (NCBI taxonomy): domain Eukaryota; kingdom Metazoa; phylum Nematoda; class Chromadorea; order Rhabditida; family Neodiplogasteridae; genus Pristionchus; species Pristionchus japonicus. The sequence continues at coordinate 22,055 of LS499609.1, forward strand.
AATAGGACAAGAGACAACTTCAAAAGCACATTTCAAGTGATTGTCACTCCATCCCATTAATTCAATCTTTAACTGCAAATGGTGCTAAATAGAGTGCGGAAAGCAAGAGTTGCTCTCCTCATTTCCCGCACTCTCTCACCGGTCAGAGTGGCAAGAGAGCATGCCGAATGAGAAGAGTCAACTCTTCCTTTCTGCACTCTAGCGCTGAAACACGATTATCTGGAGAGCACTGCCACTGGCGGCTCCACTCCTTTCTGGCCCTTCACACATGGTTATAAGAAAAGCAAGCCAACTTGGTGGCCTACGTTGCTCACTCCAGTTGAAAAATTCTATAGGAATTGTTGGGACTTAGAAGGAGAAGATACCAACTAGGGATGACAAGTGAAGATAACAGGGACGAATTGATGATTTCATTAGACATGCATGTACTTTTTGCATCCTTAGTCGTCTGATTCTTGAGATATTCTCATCTACACAAGCTTTCTTATTTGTTTATCAACAATTAACAATAATATTACACAAGGTTTGATGAATGAGGAGTTAGAACTCTATGGATTCTCTGTGACGTATCGTATTCGCGATCACCTCTTGAAAGTACCGGTCGATGTCCTGAAACAAAATCATCAAATCGCTACAAGCTTCAACCATCTAAGTTCCCCTCCAAGTTATATGAATTCCAGCACTTTTATATCCTCGTGGACCTATCGACTTGCAACTTGCGGATTGTTCTACATGTCGATTGTTCTACGGAGAACTGCGATATGTCCAGGGCGGGAATTCAAACATGAATTGCATGAAGCAGGAGGGGAACCTTAATCTCCACCAGCGATTCCACTTACCTTGTCCCATCCGATTTCGATGAGCTAGGCACAGTACGCAACCTCGTCGGACCAGTCGCTTGAATGGCAGTCTCCAACCATCATTTTTCTGTGTTTGACCTGCAACAAGCTGCGATAATTTGCAGAATAACACTCCTGCTTATTCACGGATACCCCATAACCATTGAAACCAATACGTGAATGCATTAATAAACCGATGATAACATCATCAAACTAGATTTCGAAATACGGGTCGCGTTTCTTCATTTTGCACATTTTAGGATCAGTAGCAAACTGACCGTGAACGTCGATCACACGGAGGCGTAGAACTTCAACATTCCCGTGACGCAGGACCCAAACCCCTCTCGGAAGCTGCACGCTTGAATGATGCGCACTCTTTGTACGACATTGCCTTGGTCTCGAAGCAACTCTATTGCAAGTATCGTTGTCCATCGAGCAGTCCCAGTGGAGTTGATGTAGGCAACTGAAAGAGCGAATTACATTAAAGCAGAGGGGGGATGGAAACATAGGCACACAATTCCCAAGCGATGGGGAACACTTATGCGCATTCCCGGGATAAAATGAATTTTCGCAGAAATGGTGGTCAGGTATGGAGTAGTACTATGTGGGTATTAGGCGATAATCCGCAATGATGAGAGCGCGCGATGGGGAGAGAGACCAAGTAAAGCAACTGAGACTGTTGAGTCACGAGCCCACACGGACACCAAACTGACGCACCACACGGACAACGCTAAAAAGAGACGCGGGTGATACTCAGTGAGAGATAGTTGTGAATGGAGAGTGCTCCGCATCATTTTTTGTTCTCCACCTCTGGCATAGATTCCTCATTAGCTCATGTCGGAGTCGTATTCTAAAAAAAACGCTAATGTACTGCGATCCACGCTTGTGGCCTAGCTCGCAGAGCTGCCTAATCGAATTCGAAAGGGCTCTCGAAAGAGATTAGAATGTTCGAAGTCTTCGAATTCGATGTTTGAAAAACTTCGCAAAAGGTTAAAAAAGAGTTATTAGTAAGTTTTAGAAATTTGTAGCTGGCGTGTCTGATAAAACTGGAAAAATCTTGCACTGTCGGTGACCATGACATTGAAATTGCTCGGATTTTATATGTTTGCTGAACACAGAGTTATTGATTCTGCCCGGACTGCTTGGGCCACAATTTTATCGATGATAAATGCGTCGATTACAATGACAGTATATGGACTCGTGGGGATCTCGTTGTTTACTCTTAGGAAAGAGTATACATGTTTGTACTGCTCCTGATTTGTTTTAAGAATTGTTCGGAATCGAACTCTTGAAGTCTTCTTGTCGAATTTCCTCGAGCGTGATGACTCTCTTTCCCTTCGATCTTGCCGGTTCCCTTTGAAGGTCCTTATGACTTGTCTGGAATGTGCACAATTTGCGTGTATTTCTTTATTTGAAACTGGCGTTTCACTATCATAATTACTCAAAAACCGAAATGCGAGTGACTTACTCCCTTGAACAAAAGATCGAGGACCAGGGATTGAATCCTCTTGCCATAATCAAAGCATAGCTTTCTGTCGTACTGATCATGATGTTGCTCTATCACTGTCGAGTTGATGTAGACAACTGAAAAAAAAACCATATTTTGAGGGTGTCCGATAACAATGAATATATCAAAGTGCAAGACATTTGGTCACTTGAAATAGCGAAAGGTGTGAGGAAAGAAGGTAAAGGACAGAATGAATCACTTTGGAAAGAAAGAGGAAGGGACGGAAAGGTTAAAAGCGAGAGATAGGTGAGATAATCTCATCACTCCGCACACTATCCCACACTCTATGACCAGCAAAAGATTGAGTAAATGCAGAGCGTCAGGCACATTACTCAGTGAGAAAGAAGAGACGAGGGAATGAGATAGTGTGCGAAATAGTATGCGGAACGAAGAGACCGATGCTCCTACTGTCTTTGTCTTCTCTTTTCACCAATTCAGTCACCAGAGTTGACATTTTTCACTCCTTTTAATATTCCTCATCATGTTCCTTTTCCCACTCGCGTTTTTTTATTATAAAAAAATTGCAATTTCAGTTGCCTACACCAACTCAATCGCGCTTTTCTCACCGCGCCATTCGCCCATCCGGAATTTGCTTGAGCAATATTGCTAACTGGTCAGTTTGTTACACATGCCATGCATTATGGTCCTTCGGTTATTTTGCTCAGATTCACGTCGTTCTACTTGTCCTTTCTGCCCAGTCCGACCTTAGTAAGCCCGTCCTTTCCAGGTACTGCCCGACTCCTTCCTCTCTCATTCCAGACAGGTGTGTGCGCACTAATTATCGGTCTACAGTCCAGATTCTCCAATTCAATCATCCCTCAATGTCAACTGCTACTCTGTTCCAGATTCCAGGCCTCTCTACCAACCATCTTCCCCGGTGCACATGCCACTTCTGCTTCTTGGACGAGCCTGTGTTGGTGATCCCAGGGTATCAGGTTTCTCTGTCCCCTTTTTTCGTTACCTCTCAGACTATTCTTCGTCTCCTTCATTCTCTTTTCTTAGTTCGCTCCCGAACTTTTCAGAATACTCGTTGTATCAATAGTGCTTCCTGCTTTGATTGTATTTATTGGTTGTATGCGCCGTCTGCAATAAACCGGTGCCAGTGCCCAGGCAGAAGGAAGTTCCCGCATTGTCCACACTGTACTTCGATCAAAGCTCAACATGAGCTACCCTTCGAAGTTTCCTGAATTGTTGACCGATCAGAAGTCTTTTGGCCTTTTTGGTCTTGTGAACCAGCAAAGGGACCGATGGCAGAAGTTAGGTGAAAGCAAAGGACAGAATGAATCAATCTGGGAAGAGAAAGGAAGGGACGGAAAGGTTAGCAGAGAGAAGAACAGTGGCAACGAGGAGAGAAACTCTCTTCACTCCGCACACTCTCTCACTCTCTCTGATCTGCAGTGAAGTAAGTGACCGAAGAGTGACAGGCCATTACTCAGGCGCTTCGCAACTTGGGAGACAGAGGAGAAGAGGGAATGAGTTAGGGTGAGAGATAGTATTCGGAATGGAGAGAGGCGGTCGTTCGGGTGCTCCTTTCTTCTTTGTCGCTCGTTCTCCCCCTTTCCTTCGCCAGCTGGCATTCTCTCTTCCTCTCCAGATCAGTATTCCTCCCCATTTTCATTTTCTTCTTCCTTGCGGTTTCATGTGCTCTTTTCTTTCTTTTTTTTAAATTAAGAGCGCTGTATTTTCAGTTGCCTACACCAACTCAATCGCGATGTTGTCAACATATCGCCAAGCCGCTTAATCATCCGGACTTTTATTTCTTTCTATCATGTCAGTTGATTCAATATCGCAATCTATGTCTGCGGAGAAATTCTAAGACGCCTCACTACAAATTCCCAGCAATATTTTTGAAACGACTAGACTCAAAACTCTTTTCTTTTTCTCCGATCTAATTTCATATTGTCATTGCAGGCTCTTGACACCACATTCGATTCCTCAAAGAGGAATGTCTTCGACTGGACGTTTGCCACCAACAGAGACCTCGCAGCAGAAGAGTTGTGGAAACAAGATCACCCTCGTGGCGTATTCAATCTGGAGAATCCTCGTGACGTTTGGCATCCGGATCCTCTCGCCCTCTGTTCGAGGATAAGACCGGAAACTTTGACGTTACCACCTCGTCGCAGAAGAGATGTGGGTGATTACTATGTCTCCTCATCCCCCTTCTGCTGTCCCTTCCTTCATACTGTTCCTAATCTTTAACCAGATGAACTGATCGGATTGTATGAATAGGTTGTATGTACCTTCTGGAATAAACCGGTGCCGGCTGTCCAGGCAGAAAGTATGTCCTGATATTGAATTAGCACTGCCCCAGCGAGTGAGGGGGGGGGGAGATTGAGGCGAGGGAGGTGCATGACTAATTGTATGGGTATGTGCCTTCTGAAATAAACCGGTGCCGGCGTCCGGGCAGAAAGTATGTCCTGATATTGAATTAGCACTGCCCCAGCGAGTGAGGGGGAAGAGAAGGAGACGGGGAAGATGTATCTCTTATTGAATGGAGTGTTTGTAAGTGCCTTCTGGGATAAATCGTGCCGGTTGTCCGGGCAGATTTAATCTCCTGAAAGTGAAGAAGAACCGCACTGCGTGTTAGGAGGAAACGAGAGGAAGGCGGGGAAGGTGTGTCTTTGATTGGATTGATTGGTTGTATGCACATTCTGAAGTAAACCGGTGTCGGCGTCCAGGCAGAAATAATGAATCAGTGCGGCTGTGAGATAGCGGACCGCAGATCACATTTGAACGTTCACTGAGCTCGGCGTCATAGATCATCGACCTCATACTGGCAATGGGCTGGATTGGATTGGCAAGAAATGGCTCTCGTAATTTGGCTCTCCTATATTCTCTCGCCTCTCTGACCAGGGAGGGGAACATGGGAAATGATGAAGGCGCTTCTTGCGAATCCCTATGGCAATGCCCAGAGGCAATGCTCGCCAGTGATTTTATAGTCTAGCGTTGCTTCTTCTATTTCTCGCCGAGGAGCAATAGCTTTTTTTCAAGTCATTGCTCTTAGTTGCCTGCATTTACGATTATTAGCGTCTCATTCGAATTTATTCCTTTTCACAGTGTGTGTGTTTCACAGTGTCACAGTGTGTCGCAGTTGAAAATCACTCATTTTTCATAGCTCGACGATGTCTTGGTTCTGGGCTAAGCGAGCAAAGCCTTCCAACGATTCACCGACAACTGAAAACGGAGCGATCGAACCGGCCACAGAGTGCCTAGAATCCGTTCAGAACCAGGTTCCAGAACCGGAAAGTTCCGGAACCGTTGTGGACCTCAGCGCTCCGGTTCAAGACATCGATCAACACCCCTTCGTTCATTCGGTTCAAGACATTCCCTCACCGATCGATAGCCTGCCTGCTGACCTCGTTTGGAGGATCATTGACTACGTTCCGAGTGTTGTGTTCCAGCTGCGATTGGTAAGTTGCATTAGTTGGCGCTCCTGCACGTTCCCGGAGAATGGACGATCGCTTTTGGGCGAAATAAGGAATGCAGCAATCTCAATCATCTGAAAATCAATACATTTTCAGACATCCCCAAACCTTCGCGATCGAGTGGATCAATATGCTCTCCTAAGACCGAAGATTCCGATGTGCTCGGATTTAAGGATTTGGGGAACCGAGAATATCGATGAGGTGAATTTGAAAGAGTTCTCATAATTTGTTAACATTCCACAACTAAATCCTCAGCCTCAACTTATTTCTGTAGTCATTTATGCCGTTTATTGCTAGCGAAATAATTGATTTGGAATGCTGTTCCTTCAGGCAACAAAACGTGTCCTTGCGTTCTAAGGGAGCAATAACTGAACAATTACGCTTTTCAGCAAAACCCTTCATTGAAAATCCAGCTTGTCATACCCTCTTCCAAGACAAAGCTGCTGCGAATGCGATTTCTGCGACAATTTCAATCGGATCTGTTCAAAAATTTCAAACGAAATGAGCAACGATCATTTACAGTGAGCATTCTCAGAATACGTTTTCTAGATTCGAAACAACTATTTCCAGTTCTTCGAATTTTGTATCGATTCCCTTGAAGATGATACCATGAAGTATCTGAAGAAGTGTTTTGGCCTGAGAATCGAGCGGCTTGATTTGATTCACTGTGGTAATAAGAAGATTTTGAGTGCAATTGGCAAGCTATTGGACGGCGTACAGTTTGGCAAACTGGGAATGACCATGGTCAACCTATCGACTGCTACTGCGTAAGGGAAACTGTTTTGTCACATAATTTGTGCTGTAAATTGCAGAGAGCATTTGCTGGATATGGTCAAAACCCATAATGTCCAGAATCTTTCCCTTGCGGTGAGCAAAGTAACAACGGTTGATAATGGTGAGTTCAGAGACAACAATACCAACACCTTGAATCTTCACATCACTTCAGCCAAAATTCTACTCGATTTGTCGTCACTCGTAAGAACACTCCACATTTGGCAACACCGCAACAAAGAGATTGCTATGAGCGAAAACTATTTCTTTGGAATATTAGATGGTGACTGGACATCGATCATTTTAGATATGTTCTCAAGGAAACTGAACAAACTACGGATCGAGAATCGACTCTATCCGGAATATTTAAGTCGAGAGAGGGCTGATGATCTGTGCAAGGTTCGTTCAACAATTATCGTTGTTTTGAAATCCGGTAACACCGCACACTGTTTTTCAGAGGCTTCCTTTGATCTCTAAAAACGTATGGTTCGAGGCCTCGTGCGACAAGTATCCTACTGCAGTTGACTACATGAACAAGGATCATTCGATTAAAGGTAAGGCTGTTTTTTTCGCTCCTGGTCACTTTGTATCTGGCCATTTCGAGACAAGGGAAGTGTCAAACTGTTCATCACGAAAAATTACAGACTGAAACAGGTCTAAAAAACCCTGATTTTGATGCAGATATTTCAGGTGGACATTCGGTAATGATTATTCGATGCTATTGAGGATCAAGCACAAGTGGAGAGTGTCGGAGCTGTTTTAATTTTGTTTCATCAATTTATCATAGGAATCAGGAGAGAATGTACCAACCCAGGAACTAGATTTTTCAAACCCATTCGAAATCAGCCATATTATGATGGATACATACTCAGGTGACAAGGATTCCATGTATCCGGTCCAAGTGTCCCACAGCCGCCTTTTAGGAAAATTCCGGCTCTGGAGCCGGCTATGGCGTATCTCATCGCCCAGTTGAGCTAG
>LS499609.1:32352-45554 GCA_900490845.1 Pristionchus japonicus
AACTGGGCGATGAGATACGCCATAGCCGGCTCCAGAGCCGGAATTTTCCTAAAAGGCGGCTGTGGGACACTTGGACCGGATACATGGAATCCTTGTCACCTGAGTATGTATCCATCATAATATGGCTGATTTCGAATGGGTTTGAAAAATCTAGTTCTCGAAGGAGGTGTTTTTGGTACATTCTCTCCTGATTCTTATGATAAAATGAATGAACATTGTGAGGCCAAGCATTTGTTGAATCAATCAATGGTTCCGGATAAAAACGTCGATTGAGAGTCATCAAGATCGATTACATCTGGGCAGTTTTCACCAATTGGAGAAGCGCATTGTTCTTGTCCTCTAGAGTGGCCATTGCAGCTCGCATTGCCTGAAATATTAATAGTAACGCTGAAGTCCAGAGATTTCTATTGTTTTGCTGCAATATCGGATGTTCCTCACCTCCATAGCCTCCCGCACCTCGGCAACGGCCTGTCTCAGCTCTGCTTTCTCCTCCACCTTCTCTTCTACCTTCTCGCCAACTGCCGCAGCACCCTGCACCCAGCCATTGTTGCTCGCGTCGAGCAGCCGGTTGATGCGTTCTCTGCAATAAAAAAAGGTAAAGTTGCGCCCACAATCAAGGCGATTTTACGGCCATCGTGCGACGACAACGCCTGGTGAAGTGCAACGGTAAGGGCGGGTACTGAGAGACCTAAGAGACCTACGTTCTCTGCAAAGGTTTCTCTTTGTTGAGTTGCTCGTACAGTGTAGGCTGTTGGCATAGGCTACCGAGCATCAACAGCGCGAAATCGCAGTATATTTATCAAATCAGTGAAACTCATTTTGACTTTATTGTATGGGAATGCGAAACCGAACAAAAAGGTTTCAAAACCAGGAATTGCAAATTACCTCCGTCGGTTGCTCACATACGGCAGCGCAGCTTGTAGCTGGGTGCACACCATGTCCAGTGGGAACTCCATGCGACGCTGGTGAGAACCTGCGCAGGAAAATTTGCCAACGGCTACAGCAAGAAATCCTAAGATTTTGTTACCAGACTGAGTGAAGTTGGCTAAGATTCAGACAGATTTACTCAAAATCGGAGATAACGAGCTCACCAGCAGCCTCCGCTGCTTCATTCTCCGCAGGGATTCTCTCGTTGCTCTCGTGGATGTGCTTGCCGACGATTTCGAACAGAGCGACTGCGCGATCGATTGAGACTTCGTCCTCAAGGAATGTTGCTTACTAATGTTTCCATTTCTGTTGCATTTTTCTGTTTTCGGATTTCATCAGTTTCAGATGCTGTCTAATGTATGAACCATATTTCCCTATGTGAAAGACGATGTCGAATAGAGCAACGGCACGGTCAATTGAGACTTCGTCCTGATAATTATTTTCTGTTTTCAAATCAGTTTCAGCTGTTGTCTGATGTGTCTAATGGCATGATCTGAAAATGATTTCAGATAGAGATGGAGGTCTCGTCCTGCACATTCGTCTTCGTAGTCACAAGAGAAGATCTTGAGTGATATGGAGAGCGTAACTCGTTGTTTATTGTATCGCTGTCAAATGTCTCATGCAAATTTCCTCCTAAGACCAATTGTATTGAATCATCATACTCGTTTGCTTTTGAGATTGACTCACCACCTCATACCCGCTCATCTCCTTGGGTCTGTCCATAACCGACGTCAACAACTCTCCAGTCCACTTGAGAATCACTCCAGTGGGGATGTAATCGTGGAGGTAGAGGTGTCCGAGGAACCTGACTGGATTTGTTTCGATTACGTCCTTCGTCTGTCCTGCAACTTCTCGCGACAATATGCTTACAGTTGCTTTGCTCGGATTAATGACCAGAGCCAGCCAAAATGTTCTTCATTTCCATATACAGTATCGCTCAAAAGTTTAGCCCCAAAATTCAAACCATCATAACTTTCTTCAAAATAGAGATAGAGACCCACGGTCAGGAGCGTTAGATAGGTAAACCATAGGAGAATAACGACATGTGGTACATGAGTAGGCCCTCCTCCAAACTCATTCGTAGCCCAATTTCTGCCTAGGTGCGGTCGTAAACTTTGTTTTAAACCTCGGAGGACACTACCCTGAACCCCAAACGTTCTGTGATGGAAGCACATCCATTGGTGAATTCAACAAAAATTTGGGCACTTTGCTCCGATTTCGCAATAGTGCAGGAGGAATATTCTACGACACCTCCCAAAATTATTTAAAATTCTGTAACTTCCGCCTAAGTGGACCAACAGACCCAAAATTTCACAGGTATGTTTTTATGATAGTAGGGCAACACTGTGCCAAGTTTGGGTCAGTTCGGATGCTTGCAGCAGGAGTTCCAATTTTGGCGGTACACCTTTGTTACCCAACTCGTAATTTGCCGCCCTGTGAAGCGAAAAATCTGAAACTGTGCAGTGCACTAGCAGATACTCTAGTAGTGGAGTGTGTGAAGTTTTGAAGTTAGGACATTTGTATTTCACCTGCAAGAGCTGTCGATCCGACCCTTCTCAAAATGGAAAAATGTGCAAGCAGCCAATCCACTGATTGAAGAATGCCGATATTTCGTCCCAGAAACAAGCTATTCGTCCTTGCTAGACCAACTCTTGTCATTTCCAATCAGGTCGAGTAACGTAAGTGCATTACCTCTCCATTTAAAAGAAGTTTGGATCTGCTCACTTCGTATTTTTTACAGTTTCCTCATTTTGCATAGGGTCGGATCGGCAGCTCTTACAGGTGAAATACAAATGTCCCAACTTCAAAACTTCACACCCTTCACTACTAGAGTACCTGCTAGTACACTGTACAGTTTCAGATTTTTCGCTTAACGGGGCGGCAAATTGGGGGTTGGGTAACATAGGTGTACCGCCAAAATTGGAACTCCTGCTGCAAGCATCCGATCTTGCACAAACTTGGCACAGTGTTGCCCTACTACCATAGAAACATACCTGTGAAATTTTGGGTCTGTTGGTCCACTTTGGCGGAAGTTACAGAATTTTAAATAATTTTGGGAGGTGTCGTAGAATATTCCTCCTGCACTATTGCGAAATCGGAGCAAAGTGCCCAAATTTTTGTTGAATTCACCAATGGATGTGCTTCCATCACAGAACGTTTGGGGTTCAGGGTAGTGTCCTCCGAGGTTTAAAACAAAGTTTACGACCGCACCTCGGCAGAAATTGGGCTACGAATGAGTTTGGAGGAGAGCCTACTCATGTACCACATGTCGTTATTCTCCTATGGTTTATCTATCTAACGCTCCTGACCGTGGGTCTCTATCTCTATTTTGAAGAAAGTTATGATGGTTTGAATTTTGGGGCTAAACTTTTGAGCGATACTGTATCAGGAAATGAACAACGATTAATAATGTGACCGTTATTTTCGAAAAATCATAAGCTCACTGCGCCGCCGCGAACCGTCTCTTGTTAATCTCGTACTTCACCCTCAGCAACTCGATCTTCAGTTCGTCCTTCCGCGCCGGGTCCGTCTCTGCCTCGATCGCGTGTTTCTGGAAAAAAGATACAGTAGTGCATGAATAGCGCTACTTCACAGAGAGTTGTAGTGTTCGCGCTAATTTTGTATGCAATTGATCCTTCTCTGCAGTCTGCTCAAACTCCTTCTCAGCCAGCGATTTTCACCTTTTTGCTCAATTTTTTTGATTAAATCTTACTCGTCATCGGTGCAGGAGATTATTTGATTGGAAACTAACTTTCTCCAACGCCACATTCAGCTCGAAGTTTTCCTCAGCAAGGGTCTTGTCCGTGGACATCTGAACTCGGAGAGTGAGGGCCTTCTTGAAGCGGGATGAGTTGTTGTTGTCGGATGCTTCTTGAGCGACCTGAAGTCAGTATGCGTCATTTCATCAATTTTCCTCTAACAGTTCAGTCTAAGCACAATACCCGATCCACCTGAGAGAACGAAAAATGATGAAACTTTTTTTGTGAGTTTGAGCTTTTTTTCATGCTTAGGAAAGAAAAAAAAATGATCGCAACAGAAACCTTAGAATACCTGTTTCAAGCACAATCTTGTGTAGAGTTCACAGAGATCTGTTTGCTCGCTAGCCTTCTCAATGATTATTGAGACGACCTGAAATTTAAATATGAACTTCAAACCTTGATTCTTCTCTACTTCCTCAGAATAGAATCTACCCTACATTGATCACTCACTTTTCGTTTTGGCAATTTCATTTCAGAAATGAGTGAAACGCAACCACTCTTTTGGGGAACAAGAGAAGTGCCAACATTTTAAGATTATATTACTCACATCTTCAATCGCCATCGGGTACGAGTACACTTTGAGGTCGAGAAACTCCTTCGTTAGTGAATCCTCAGTTAATGCGTTCAGATTGTGAAAGATAGTCCGTACTTTGGACAGCAGCTACAATAGAATAATTCAAATAAATTATTATTATTATGAAATTCCATCATTCCTTGCACATACTATCGCAACACTGAAGTGAATGACCGAAACGAGGAGCATTATCCGTATTTCAAACTCGACTCAACATCACTCACCTCACTATTGGCTGCTTCGCCGACAATTAACTGCGAAGCCATGTTGAAGCTAGAGGTGAAGTAGGCTGAAACTGATCAGCTCTTTGCGGCCGATCACAATCGGAACAATACGATTCCACGCTGCGCACGAATGAAAGGAAATATTGAATGAACATTCATGCAATAGATGAATACGCAAAGGATGGGGTTGATCTCTTGAATGTTGCGCGCGCGACAGCAAAGATGGAGAGAAATGAGACAGAGTGACGAAAAGTGATAAGGATGTTTGCATCAGCTGAGAGTAAACAGGGGAGAATGGTGAAAATATTATTGTTTCACTATGAAAAAGTGATAAATAAATATTATTTTCTCATTTGAGTTCGCATATCTATTTCTAATGGAAAGAACCGCGCTATTTCATTCAACGAGCTTTCTTGTTGAAATGTGTGTTTATGAATCACCGCGATATTGCGCGATGGTGCTGTCTGATTGATAAGAAACTGAGGCACGCCCTCCGAAGATCACTCTTCTCGATCTCAACTGATGCTTCATGAGACCAAAAGAACAATCAAATATCAGAATCCGTTTTGTAGGCGATTCTGTTGAGCATTGCATGATTTACTGCGTTGGGAGTGATTTATCAAATGAATTCGCAAATGTTCAAGAAGCAGATTACAATGACATACTGTTGTTCACAAATTCTGGGTTGAGTAGTGAATGTTTAGCGATTGAGCAGATAAGAAGGAAGGAACGATTTTACTGTCAAAAGAAAAAGTTGAAAACGTCGAATAAAGGTCGTTTAGAGTGGAGTTGTGCCCATCATCTCCAGCAGTGCCTTGTTCTTCTCCTCCAGTCCCTTCATCGTCCTGATGGCTTCTTCGAGAGCGGCTCTCACTGTCTGCGAAATTATACATTTGGTTTGCTTTTCCGGATCGGGATCGTGCTATCGAGTGCTTAGATTGTATCATACTTCATCAAATACCTAACAATAAGAAGATCCATACATGGCACTTTTTTGGTTGATTTCTTGAGCAAAGATCATGAGAGCCCGTTTTTACCTCCATATAACTCTGCATGTCCCCCACAGCCATTCTCAGCTGGGCATTCTCCAGCAGGGCCTTGCTCAGATACGGCGAGGTGGTGGACTGAGTGAAGGTTGAGGCGGAGTCCACCTGAGATAATGAGGAGTTCAGACTCGGTGAAAAGTGCAAAAAATAGTATGGGCGCTCCTGCACTTTCCCGGACAAGGGGGTGAAGATGAAATGAGTTTCAATGTTTCCCTAAATGAAATGGTTTTCCGCAAGGATTGTCGTGGAGACAGAGTCGACCTGAGATTGTGAGGAGTAGACTTCAAAGTCAACTAAGTAGCTAGTAAATCCGAAAATACAAGTCTGAAAATCAACAAAGCAAGCAGTTTTCATGTATTTTTTTCTCTCGCAAATTTCGCATTCAAAGATCACAATTTGCATTATAGTTTCTTGATTTCATAGTTATTCCAACGATATTTTGAATAGAAACTTACAAACGAAGCATCATCATCCACGTTCTGGTTCTCATCCATCCTCTTCTTCTTGTCTCCATTCTGATTGACGGGGGTACCAAAAACCCAAGAAGAAAGCTAACCCAAGAACCCCTTGCTCGTTGCAAAAAAGGATCTAATTGTTGAAAGATTGGCTCACAAACGAAGCATCATCATCCACATTCTGGTTCTCATCCATCCTCTTCTTCCTGTCTCCATTCTGATTCACAGGTGTTCCCCATCCGTTGTTTCGCAGGTCGATGAGGTTGGCGATTCGCTCGCTAAAATTACTTACTTTTGGAGCCAACTCTCTTGGTTGTGTTTCACACGTTCCAGAAATATTAATGCCTGTTGTAGTGTTGATTCCGATCAATTGCACACATGTCAATTTGCAAAAAAATATCAGTGCGTTCGCGTAAGATCCGCCACCACTCCGTACAGCAAAATAAAATACCCCGATTTTTCGACAGATTCTGGTAGGCCTAGACCCCCTACATCGGTTACTAAAGTACTATAATATTAATGTGTCTGTCTGTCCGTTTGTCTGTCTGTCTGTCTGTCTGTTTGTCTGTTTGTCTGTCACGCAACTTCATAGAAACCGCCCATCTTCGATACCATTGAACTTGTCTCGACGAGTAAAACATGAAAAAACATGTATTACGTAATGATGATGCAATATTACGAAATTCTCAAATAGTCCTAAAAACGCGTAAAATCGATCGATTTCGTCATTCTCAATACCGTACCACTCAGGAAAGCGCGCGAATTCAAAATTTGCATAAATTGCATAGTGATGATGCAATATTTTAATAGCCTCAAATAGTCCAAAAACGTCATGAAATCGTTCAATTTCGTCATTCTCGATACCGTACCACTCAGGAACGCGCGCGAATTCAAAATTAGCATAAATTACGTAATGATGATGCAATATTTTAAAAATCTCAAATAGTCCTAAAACGTCATGAAATCGTTCAATTTCGTCATATTCGATACCGTACCACTCAGGAAAGCGCGCGAATTCAAAATTTGCATAAATTGCATAGTGATGACGTAATATTTCAAAAATCTCAAATAGTGCTAAAACGTCATAAAATCGATCGATTTCGTCATATTCAATACCGTACCACTCAGGAAAGCGCGCGAATTCAAAATGTGCATAAATTACGTAATGATGATGCAATATTACGAAATTCTCAAATAGTTCTAAAAACGCGAAAAATCGATAGATTTCGTCATATTCAGTACCATTCCACTCAGGAAAGCGCGCGAATTCAAAATTTGCATAAATTACATCATAACTACGCAATATGATGTAATCATCAAAAATCGTTCAAACTGCACCATTTTCTTCGCGGCCGCCGCCTATAGATTTCGCAAAGAGTGTAAATTCAAAATTTGCATATTGCATAGTGATGACGCAATAACCTAAAATCTCTCAAAGTCACTCAAATCTTTTCCAAAAAGTACCAATGAAACCCTCGCAGGTTGCTTATCAAAACGCAAATCCGATTTCGTCATCACTATGCAATATGATAAAATCTAGCGCAAACGTAGTGCATTTGGTTGAAAAAAATATTTTTTAAATTCATAATATCGTGGGGACTATCTCGATGGCAATGTGTGAAAAGGTTCGTGTGGATAGCAGTGGGAGAAAAAGTTGCGACGGAGCCACGAAGTGGCGGAGTCGCAACTTTTTCGAGCACTGCTATCCACACGAACCTTTCACATTGCTATACGAGACAACACGGTCCCTAACCTGCGCAATTTAACTTTAAAGGACTCCCCGGTGTAGAGGGTAGAACCCGTAGTTAAAGACAATTAGAAAAAAGCTAGAAAAAGCGTTATCCACTCGCACCACGGCGGTCATAATCAAACAATCGTGGAGAGCTTATCTAAACACGAAACATATTGCATCATCATTACGCAATGTGGCGTAACCTAGGACAAACGTCATCCACTCGCCCACGGCGGTCATAATGAAACTCCGGTGGAGAGCTCATCAAAACGCAAAATATTTGTCTAACACAATGCTTTGAATCAGAAACATGGGAAGCTAACGTAGACCCCACTAGTTATCGTCAGAATTGAGGTCAAGAGATCTTAATTTGCATAGATAATGAGGGTCAAAGTTATGCACATTTTACAGTTTTTTGAGTGTAAAGGACATCAAAGTTAACCAAATTGCCTGAAAATCGAAATTTAAGATCACTTTCATGTGCTGAACATGTCAGTGACAATCATTTGTCCGAATTATCGAAATTTGCATATTCATGCTAACTTTAAACTCAATTTTCTCGAGAACGGAGAAACTAACCCCTCCAATTTTTTGATATGTTGTAGCCCTTGACGAGAGCTTCAAGCGTTACCCGGTCATGAGGCATGTTTTGTGTGTCTTCGACCTCAAATCCATGAAGAACTGATGTTCTCCTCTCGAGAAAACCCTCTAATTCCTTTCATTTCCCTCTCATTCCACTCCATTCGCCGCGCTCGTGCGGTTCAAATGAGGGCAATCGAATCATTTTAGACCGCGCAGACGCGTCGAATGGAGTGGAATGAGAGGGAAATGAAAGGAATTAGAGGGTTTTCTTAAGATGAGAACGTCAGCTCTTCATGGATTTGAGGTCGAAGACACACAAAATATGCCTCATGACCGGGTAACGCTTGAAGCTCTCGTCAAGGGCTACAACATATCAAAAAATTGGAGGGGTTAGTTTTTCCGTTCTCGAGAAAACTGAGTTTAAAGTTTGCATGAATATGCAAATTTCGATAATTCGGACAAATTATTGTCACTGACATGTTCAGCACATGTAAGTGATCTTAAATTTCGATTTTCAGGCAATTTGGTTAACTTTGATGTCCTTTACACTCAAAAAACTGTAAAATGTGCATAACTTTGACCCTCATTATCTATGCAAATTAAGATCGCATGACCTCAATTCTGAAGATAACCGATGTAGGGGGTCTAGGCCTACCAGACTCTGTCGAAAAATCGGGGTATTTTATTTTGCTGTACGGATTTTCTCAGAAAGTGGTGATTCTTACGCGAACGCACTGATATGATACATTGCGTAAAGGTTTAGTTTCTTTCTAATATCTAACCTGAGTCCCTCATTGACAAGCTCCTTCGCTTCCTCGAGCGTAGCGAAGGTGTTATCGAGGTGGACCAGGAGCAGTTCGCGATTGGCCTGACATTGTTCAATCACTTTATTTTATGAACGTTTGCTATCGTTCTTCCATGCATGGTTTATCAGTCCACCCACACCGGATTGACTTTGAGAGACCAACTGCTAACCTTCAGTGCCGGAATGCTCGCAGCCTCCGCGGCCTTCTCATGGATCCTCTGCCCGACGATCTCCAGGAGGATCAAATATGACCCAATACCAATGCCAAAAGTCACTTACCAGCACCGATAGTCTACTGATGCGCAAACAGAGTCAGTATACTAACCTTCAAAGCTGGAATGCTCGCCGCCTCCGCGGCTTTCTCGTGGATCCGCTGGCCGACGATCTCGAGGAGGATCACGGCGCACTCGATAGAATCTTGGTCCTGAATAATGGTCATCTGGTCATGAGATTCGACTGTCTTTATATTTTACACACTATATCGTCTCTATGATACGGTGAGACAGCAAATTTCGTTTCGGTTGGCGAGTATGATCAAGGCGCACGCACGCGGCGCAAGGCGCTGCGTCTTGGTCCTGAATGAAACGTTCGGATCCCTCTTCCCTGTCTTCATTTTGAATTCTAGCCGAGTGTCATCGCTAGCGCGTCTTTCCGGTGGTGGTGGGATTTATTTGCTCGTTACCGGAAATCACATCGGCTGTGTCCCCATCCACTTGCCCTTATAGCAAATGTGAAACACAACAGGAACCATTTGTTGCGAATTCTGCGAAAAAAATGCAATAAAAGAAATCATGTGTGACAGTGCGGCGGGGTCTGACTTGCTTTTTGTACTTTTCTTCAAACAATTTTTAGTCGTTTTTTTCAGCTTTTTACTCTTTTCAGATGTGTTTCACATCTCTCATAAGCGTCTGAAGATAAGAGCCTGGATGATTTGCGATCGGGCCCTGGATCAATAATGCAAACAATTTCAACTTACCACTCTGTTCTCCTCAATCTGCTTGTCCTTCTCTTCCTCCTCCTCCTCTCTTTTCTTCTCCTTCACGCTCTTGAGCAGCTCGCCGATGCAAGTGATGATGATTCGAATGGGGATCAGGGAATGGAGATGGAGATGGCCGAGGAATCTGAAAAGAATGTTTCGTTTTTGTTTCACCTGACTCCAATTAGTTTCTTTCATGCCTTCAATGCATTGCCTTGTGTTTTTTTCAAGCCTCGAGGCACAACTCACGAGAAGTATCCGATCTTCCGCTGTCTGATCCTCTCCTTAGCCTCGATCAACTCGATCTCCTTCTCCGCTTTCTTCTTCTCGTCTGCTTCCGCTTCGATTTCGGCTTGCTAAAACTCACTCTTTGGCTTATCATGGACGCATACTTGACCTATTCCTTAAGATTTTTTCTGTGCGAAAACGAATCGTTCTCATTTCCCATTTCGTGCATGCACCAACTTACCTTCTCTCTCAACAATTCCTTCTCCGGCTGTCCATCCACCGGCTCCTGTCCTCTCGCAAGGAGGAATCCACTGAACGGGGAGATATTGTCGTTGTGGCTGAGCTCGCGCTTGATCTGTAATAGATACCATTATTGATATCTCCAGAATCTCCTTGTTAATGCTCTAATGCACTTACTGTCAATGCTTTTACTCTTACTATCGGTGTCAAACAATGAACGTTGTCGACATTCTGAACCTTGTTCAGGTGGCGGAGATAATACCTGCTTCGCGCACATCCTCGCATACAGATCCCCCATCTGGGGCTGCTCGATGGCTTGCTCGATGATGATTGAGACGACCTGAAAATAACTGACCTTCAAATCAATTGTCGCCCATACCACAAATATTTAACTCATAATTACGTAAATGTTTCTAAAAAATATTAAACATACACTATAGAGTACGGCTGATTTCAGAGAGAGAAGAGTCAGAAAATAAATATTAACCTCCTCCAATGCAGGCGAGGTATGCACATGATAGTGCAGAAACTCCTTCGTCAGTTGATCCTCAGTTGCCGGTGTGATCTTGGCGAAGAGTGTGCGAACTTTGCGGAGGAGGAGCTGGAATAAGAAAGATTGATAGTTTTCATTCATAATCTATGTTCTCACACTACAGTGAGAGCTCCTCAGAATTTGATTGAGTTGATTCATTTTGAGTTTGATTTACATTTAGGTGGTTTTTCATTTAGGTGGTCTTGTCATTGGCCACAGCCCTTTTCACTTCAAGTTGTGATATTTGTGAAGCGTAAGAGAGAAAGTAAGAGCAAAGATTGAATGCACATGTTTCTGTTGTTACTCTTTTCAAAAGCTTCTGTCCACAATCCATTGTCTCCTGACGCGAGGCTTAGTGGTTAAGCGGCTCGCCAAAAGTTGCTTACGTCACGTTTCAGGTTTGCTAGTACGCGGATTTTTCAAACTTTCAAGTGCGATAATACGTTTTCAATTCGGTATTCAATTGATCATTAGGTAACATTCAAAAGAAAGAAATCACGTTGATCGGTTGTGCTTCAAATAGGGTTCACTTTTTTAGGCGGTGAATAGGTGACCTGATCAAAACCCAAATCCGATCTCACCTGCAGGTAGGAATTTAATAAGGGAGAAATAGTTTTGTGTCGCCTGAAATCTATTAGGAGCCCGTTTGCGTAAGAAGCGGACAACGCTAGGACAGGGTGAAAAATATGATATGGGATTAGTACATTTTTTGGTACACTTAGTGGTACTGATTTCCGGGATCAACATCGATTTGCATGGAAATCGATATTTGGTCGGGTGCATGAGGTCAAAGATCAAGCTATTTATCAGTTTTTTCAGTGCATCTTCTCAATAGTTGGAGATAACACAAAACGTTCAACATAGACTAGGGCTTATTTTTTGTGCAAAATCGTTCTAAAATAAAGAAAAAAATATTTTAATCAGCGGCTACCGAAATCGCTACTGTACTTTCCTGGAACATGATTAGTATCGCTATTCTCTATTTTTCCCACGTGGAGAGTACTCATGCAAGCCTCCATGCGTTCGCAGCTCGCACAAATCGGTCGACAAACGGAGTTATGACCAAAAAAAGGGAGCGAAAACGCTCTAAAAACGCTTATTTCCCTCCTCCTCTCTCCCCTCCTCCCTCTCATTCCTTTCTCTATATTTCAGCAACTCAATGTCGGCCAAATGACGCCTGATGGATGATGGATGAGGCATTTCCATCATTTTGAACGCTTTGCAAGAGCGGCAATAGGTTATTGCAGCGGCGGGGATCGAACCCGCGGCGGCGGCGAGCTGAGCGGGCGCGCTAACCAGTTGACCACAAGAGCAGTTGGGGAGCTGGGGAGTGAGGGACTATAGGAGTGAGCGCTCGCGCCTTTACAGTGGCGAGTGGACCGTGAGGCGCGTCAGTGACTGCTTTATGCTTCTTGATTACGTTTTCAAAGGAGACGTCATCGTTGATGGCTCAACAACTTGGTCTCGATTGAGGGGGAACAGCGTCGCTTTCGAGTATCGATTAGGAAGGGCGACTACGGTAATCGACTGCGCTTTCAAAGAAGACGTCAACGTTGACGGCTCCACAACTTGGTCTCGATTGAGTGGGAACAGCGTCGCATTCGAGTATCGATTAGGAAGGGCGACTACGGTAATCGATTCGCTTTCAAAGGATACGTCAACGTTGACGGCTCCACAACTTGGTCTCGATTGAGGGGGAACAGCGTCGCTTTCGAGTATCGATAAGGAAGGGCGACTACGGTAATCGATTCGCTTTCAAAGGAGACGTCAACGTTGACGGCTCCACAACTTGGTCACGATTGAGGGGGAACAGCGACGCTTTCGTATATCGATTAGGGGGCGGCAAAAGATGCGATTACTGTAATCTATTGCGTCTTCAAGGAAACGTCAACGATTTTCTTGCAACTCAGATCGCCGATACAGATCGTTATGTTGGCAATGAAAAAGCGACGCTTTCGTATATCGATTAGGGGGCGGCAAAAGAGACGATTACTGTAATCTATTGCGTCTTCAAGGAAACGTCAACGATTTTCTTGCAACTCAGATCGCCGATACAGATCGTTATTTTGGCAATGAAAAGGCGACGCTTTCGTATATCGATTAGGGGGCGGCAAAAGAGGCG